>JAQIWG010000086.1:0-48938 GCA_034695025.1 Chamaedrilus cognettii | reverse complement strand
AAGCCAGAGCTGGTCTCTGCTGTGATACCACTCGACACGCTTCACATTACCCTCATGGTCATTCATCTGGGAAGGGAGGATCATCTGAGCAGGTGTGAGCCTGTGTGTTGTACAACTTGTGTGGTTATCCTTAAATTTTAAAAATAAATATGATTGTGATTGCGTTTTCTGAGTTGACGATAACCACACTAGCAATCATAAATTATATCTATCCTTCAAATTCATGTTCATATATTAAAGAATAACTTTAATTTTATGATATACATTAATAGTACCAAAATGGAAGTGTAATTGCGATGCATAGAGTGAAGTGGAGGGCGAGTGTCGATAGTTGCAAATGACATGGGAATGCGGTCAGAAAACAAAAGGTGTGTGTGCAATGGAAGTGTCTTGCACATTCTTTTCGTTTTGATTCTAAGTTTATATATATAGAAGGTCTTCAAGAGGGATTAGTACTAGAAGTTTTTTGTTGACATTTATTTATTTATATTTTTTTAAAGAGTCAGTATACGCGGTCCTTAAAATTCAAAAGCCTATTTAAATAGGTTTTATAACGTAGGCGACATTGTTTGTTTATAAATCTTGTACGTGTATACAAATGGCCTGCTTGCACCTGTATAAGATGGCATTTACTTCCGTTAAGTGTGCGCTAACCTGTGCCCTGGCATGGACTGTGATCTTAAAACTCGTGCAGCGTTCAGCAGGCGATGAAGAGTTGTGTGGAGCGGGCACTAGAGCGCGCCCTCGTACCCCTCACGCTCAGCATTGAGGGCATGGGGCACTTCCGCAACACTGTAGTGTTCGCCAAGGTGGCGGATGGGCCCCCCAAGGAGCAGCTCCACGCATTGGCTGGTCAGTATGTTGCAGAATGCAAGCTTGTTCAAAATTTGTTGTTCATTGATGAGAACGGTTCTTAGAAATAATTTCTTTAGTTGATTAAATTATAACCAATTATATTCAATCATGTGCTGAATTGTATTTGATCATATTGAAAGCGTTGAGATTGTAATCATTTTTTCTCGAAAGAGCTTTTGGATTTTAGTAAATTTAAGGGAATCGTCACTAATGGCCAGTGTACTATTTAATTCTGTGTCGTACCAATACTGATGAAATGATACGTATTTTAAAATACTGAAGTACAAAGGTTATTTTGTTTTTGTATTGTTTGCTAATTTTTGCTATAGTCAACATGTAAAAATTGACATTTAACTGTTGCGAAACAACAAATAAATTATATTGGATGAAGCAATCTTGCAGAGCTGGTTGATGCAATCTTGCAGATATTGTTCATGCAATCTTGCAGATCTGGTTGATGTGATCTTGCAGGTGTAGTTCATGATTGCTTCACTGAGTGTGGTCTGCCCTCCACAGAGGAGGGCCGGGCCTTCAACCCCCATCTCACGGTCATGAAGCTGAGCAAGGACTCCCACAGAAACTGGAGGGACAAAGGTGAATTTGTGCCTGATTAATTTGTTGCAGATGATAACTATAATGGATAGTGTAATCAATTTATACTCAGTTGTACATATTTGTAAAAATTTAAGAAAAAAAAAAATATGTCAAAACTTAGAAAAAAAATTTACTGCAAGATTGCTTCACAATAAACATGGTTTAATTTTGCAGGCGTATTATGCCTGAAAGGGTGGTTAGAGGCATGCTAATTGTACACCTAGATTGAAACAGGCGAGCGTACTATTATGCATGTAAATCGACTATGGTCATGGTGGCGTATTATACCTACGCGGTTTTAAAGGTTCAGCAGTTGCCTGTATTAAAAGCAGCAGGTGCCATGTGACGCCTGTTTGATCAGTCCTGACTAAACTTAACCCCGGCAGTAAACTACTATTTTGCCTTTATTGAGTATAAATTATCCATTAAGCATTTATAAATTGACAACTTGTTTTGCCTGGCTGCGTAGGTGCGAGCGTGCGTAAGATAGATCCAGTGTGGTATGAGAGATTCAATACCACAGTGATGGGAGAGCAGCCCGTACTTAGTCTGCAGCTTTGTGCCATGGACAGACCAGCGGATCACAAGGGATACTACCCTATCCTGAACGAAGTGGCATTTGAGAAGTGATGTAAAACATGTGCGAAAAATGCGCAAGTGTCATATTAAGTTTATGACAGTTTAACTTTTTGAAATTTATTTGAATCTGATCGTTGAAATATATGACGTAACATTTTTAGATTTTAAGTGAATGAAAGTCTAAAATTGTCATACAGCACTATTTTCTAAGTATAGTGGCTGAATTAGCATTTTTGGCGTGCATTTTGAGTTATTAGCTGTAAGAATCCTGCAAGTGGTGAAGTTTTTAGGTGACAATACAATGATAAATAATATAATAATAATATAATAATAATATAATAATAATATTATAATAATATTATAATAATACAATAATAATGATGAATTGCTTGAAGTCTATTGCAAGTGCTGGAAGTGCCTTATGACACGTGGCGTGAGTAGCCATAGTCACGATTGTCAAGACTGCCTAGCTGGTGTGAATTTTGAAGTCACGCCAGATAAAATACAAGCATTCCTTGCGCGTAATATTGATTAGCTGTTCAGCCATGTCCAAATTAGCGCGAACTAGGCAGGAATTAATTAAGATGTTTGAGCCCTTAGTGCAAAATGCGCAGACCACGTTTAGACGGGGTATGAATTTATATAAATAAGCATTACGTGTAGTGAAACATTTGAGTTTGTGGTGTCAAAAGGACATGTAATGTGGAGTCTATGAGAGATGGATAGGCATTTTATCCCCTTACGGGAGAGAAAAGTCTCCCGTCAGCACTCCCACCTCCCCCTTCTCGCTCGTGAATTTTTGTTTAAACTGAGAAAATCTTGGTCAGACTAGGAAATTTAATCGTTTTTTAAGACTTAAAACTTATATATTGGAGATCATGATAATTCTGAACATACCCCTGCCTATAATCCACGACCACTACCGTTGACAACTGCACTTACAGTTCAATGTGCTTGTCAATAGTCGAGTGCTTTCCCTTAGCCCCTAGTCGCGTATTTTAGTTAAAATGCACTCTACAGCTGCGACTTTGCGAGTTACGACTTTGTGACTGCGACTTTGCGACTGTGACTTTGCGACTTTGCTTAGCAAAGCATCCGCTCCATCCTCCTCCTCGACACGCAGCGAGGCTCGACGAGTCTGTCTGACATGGCGCTACTTTGAAGCCTTTTTCATAACTTTTCTTCACTTTAATGCAGCTAACCAATGAAGTTTTAGGCATTCGAAGATAGATTAATTTGACATGATTATATAATAATGTTTTGTTGCTTTGTGCTCTATCTAATGTTTACTGTTTAATGTGTATAGCCTGATTGATATAGGATTATGTGAGTCTACTGTGATTACTCAACCCATGTGATTGTTTGGCAGCATTTTCTTGATGAAGCATTTTTAAATTGGCTTAATTTAAATTTAGATGTTTTTGTGCATGCGATTATTGCTATTTACAATTTTTGCAGTGTTGTGTTTGTGAATGAAGTCACCGATTAGTGGAGAGTAGAACTTTTTGTTTTTTTTATTCTTTTTGATATTCTATTTTACAGACATTTCTTGAATGTTATTGTTGGTGTCAGTTTGCATATTGGCCACCTAATAGCTGCAACGCAGTGAACTCATGATGCCGTAGCTCAAGTGCTCCCTTCTTGGTCTTCAAGCTCTAAAGATACTTTGATCTGTTTAATTGTTTTATGATATCAAGAAAATAACTCAAGTCCATGTTTGCTTTCAGCTGTATTTGCCTTTATGCCTTTATCGATCAAGACGTTTGACAGTTGTTTGCTGGTTAATTGAACAGATCATCTGTTGGTTTATGTAGGCGTATACAGGTAGACAATTGAAGACTGTACTGAGGTTGAGCAGAAATAGTTATGTGTCTAAGGGCCAGTTGTTCAAACGAATGTTATTTGAATCGTTCAGAACTAAAATGTTCTTAGTAGGACTATTAGATTCCATATATTAGATCTTAGATCAAATTTTAACTCAGCTATTATTGGGCAATCTGATTTAATCTAGAATTCTAGATCATTCCAATAACAACGCTAGATTGAGCAGTGCCCAGTAGAGCAGCATGCATAACAAGAAGAAAAGAACAAGCATGATTGTAGGCTATGCAGCGACTGAATATATTATTGTATTATCTCTCCTTGTGCATTGCGGTTGCTATGTAAAAATAAAGTGCATCAGCGCTTAACTAATTCTGTTTATTATACATGCATGACTGGCAAAAAAAGTTGTTTACTCCTTACGCCCTGTGCGATTCAAAATATCATATATTTTCATTTTAAACATAATAATTCATAGCACGTATTTTCAAATATGGGCCTACATGTACTCGCTGTCTTACATGACATGCATTCTTTTATGGTCTGTGTAAATGAACATTTTACTGACTACATCCTATTTGAAATTTACCCTATTGGGTGAAGTTTCTAATGCTAGCGACATTTCTAATGCTGTCTATTCGCATAGCTAACAGTAATGACCTAACAGGTGAATAGGCTGCCGATGCGATGCGGGGGCACGATAGTAGAATTGCATGTACCTATCCGTAGGCCCCGATAGACCCTTGGTAAGTTGGCATGACGGCAAGCTGCAGTCTGGCTCCAGAGTGTCTGGCACCCACCTGCGAGTCACTATAGCACATGCACGAAGCGAGTCGACTCGGTCTACGCATGACTTACGTTAGAAGGCCTAGACCGGTTTTAGGGAGCTTATTTGCTGTTTTATGGAACAAGGTTTTGTGTTCGCTGGGCCTATTGGTGACCACCGTTGTCTGTTGGGCCTAATACCATCATTGCCCTCTCGGACAATGGTCCGTTACCACGGATAGGCCTATACAATACCCTATATAATTATAACGCTGCAGGCCATTCTGCAAAATATGAAATTTTCATGCGCAGCAATTTTGGGGAATTTTTGCGAATCAGTCAAACTCGCAAAAAATGGCATGCGCGAAAATAAAACTGCAGACACTATAATAATAATAATAATTGGCATTCCTCAAAAACGCGTAAAGTTAGTGCGGGAACATTTCTGAAAGGCAAAACCGCTAAAAAATAACCTGCAGCAAAAAATGCATGTTTTGCAGTATAGCCGATGTCACCGTTACGCATTACTATACTGTCCCGCTTTTTTCATCAAAGAGAACAAGGCATACAAGCGTTAGTATAATTTACATTGTTCTGTGATTCGGACAGCATCTTGCCCGACTCGCCCGATAGAACAGGCCGTCAGTTAATTACAAGAGTTCCTTGTAACTGTTTACATGACATTGTACATGTCCACTCGAGAAGTCGCCTTGGCCACTCTAGATTATGCGGCGCCAATACAACTAGCTATATTTTGCAGACCCTATGTGTAGGGAAACATTCTCTGCTGTAGCCTACGCGGGAAATCTAACCTCGAACATTAATCATTGTTGCGGCCTTGCGGGTGGGACCCCGGGGGACTAACTTGACTACTTGAAGAGAGGCGAGAAAGTCGCTTGGGCGAGCGATGAGGACAGTAAACAGCCCGGCGCCATGCGGTCTGCCAACCACCTGTGAGTCAGTGCCTTATACGCTACCGAGCTGTCTCGCCGCTTGGCTGTACGGGCGGTGTGTAGGCAAGGTGTTCTCTGGTGTCGTAGCGCGACACCTGCTCGGCTTTTAAGCGCAAATTAAGCGTCCGATAAGTTGAGCGATGTTCGAATTGTGATGGAGAATGGTTGACGCGTCACCTGTGAAGTTGACTGGGGTGTAGTTTAGGCGAGGGTCATAAATTGAGGCTATTGCAACGCATCGAGTGGTATTGACAATGAGCGTGACAGCGCTAGTTATTGGTATTATCTAGGCCTACTTCAATCATAATATTATTAATTGGGCCGACGCGATACTAAAATGCTTTTGTGGTCCAAGAATTAATTTTGACTAAAACTCTCGTAACAGATGCGCCATTACACATAATTTGCAAGGAGTCAGTTTGAATTGCAGTCAGAATTGGCAAGGATACAGTTAGGTTATACTGAATGATCACTTTGAGTAAGGGTAAACAGGAAAGTTTACCCTTACTGCCAAGACAGGAGTAAACAGGAAAGACAGTGCATGAAGCCTTTCCCTTAAACAGACCGGGTTTCCGTTTAACTACTTAAAGTTTCGATGATTAAATCTGCTACTAGCACTTTTATTTTTTTGCATCTCATCATAAAATCATCAGGATTGCATAAAATTCAAGATGACAACAATCAAATCGGCAATAGATCTAAAGTACACTGAAGCCTAATACTGATGGTGATAATGAAAGCGACGATAAGTGATCCATATTGCAAGCAACAGAACAAATCAGTGCGACTTAATCATTGCACGAACCTAACTGCGGGGTAGCGAAAATTATGATGTCGCTTGTCTAACGAAAATTAGCCTCAATTAGCCTTTCTGCGTGCTTCCCCAAATTTTTACAAATCGTTCGGCGCCCCGATACACGCAGTCGTAAATATTCCGCGGACTTATCTGCACATCCTCACGGCGCCAGACTGTCTCGTGGCCACCTGGGCCCTATGCTAGCCCAGTGGGGCTATCAGGCCGCACAGTGCTCGCGAGTACTTTTGTCGCCCGTAGCATACAGTGTTGTTGTTCGATGTCATGCGCAGATGCTTGTCATGCGGTAACGCTAGATACATCTAACATACACATAATGCAAGTTACGGCTCACGTTCGTGGGAACATAACCCTGAAATTTAAAACTAAAATGGGTCGAATTATGACTGTCATTTTTATTATGGAGTGGGCCTACAATCCGTTCAAATGAATAATACTAATTATCGCATAATAAATTATGCACTAATTGCACGGGTTTATATCACGATACAATCATGTAGCTACATGTTAATATAATAGTACATAGACCACTAACTTGAAAATAACCTAAGCGTATGTTCAAAATTTAATAATGATTCATTTGGAAGTTAATTAATCATCAACCCGAGTGCTCAGCGTGTAGCGTGCAAATGACAGTTACGGATGTTTGATTTCTTAAAGTAATCATTCTACAGACATTGCGATAAAAGCACTAGCTTATTAATAATTGAGGCCTAGGCTATAGGGGCAAACCCTATGTTACCGTCACAGATACAGCAGCAAATGCGTTCGCATTACGATATCACCGGGTGTCCTAGTTGCCCGCCCTTAAAGTTTGTTCCCTCATGTCACAGGAGATCACCCGACTCAATCGCCCGTGGTGGGCACCAGGGGGGGGGGGGGGCGGGGGGGCGGGGGGCCCCAGGGGGGGCGGGCGACACCGCGACATTCGACAGCTACACCGGTGTCACAGCGGCGCCAGTCTGACGCGCCGACAGCTGAGAGGTGTTTGCACTGATGGCAGTCAGCGACGCGGCACCACTTTGAACCGAAGGCATCCAGACAGCGCGGAGCCACTCGCCTATTGCAGAGTCGTCGCCGACTACAATGCGTGGCTGGCGGGTGTGTAAACCTAGATCATGAGAGGGGAATGGGGGTAATTGACCCTCATCGGGGCATGTCAGTAAGCATGTTTACTTTCTTGCGTAGGCACACGTTGTATGCAATCAATAAAATTAATCGACTGAAAGTACTTTAAAAGAACTCTGCTTGAAATCAGCGAGAAAATAGATCAGCATAAGATCAAGAGACTAAAGGCTGTCTTGATTAGACCTATGGCCTAGTTTTGCCCTGATCAGTGCTGACTACGCATGCGGGGTCACAGAATATTGCAGTTTTCACAATTATTCGTAGACCAATAGACGATTCTTTTCATCTATTTAGACCGTATCGCTTGCAATGAACTAAATGTTTGAATTATTCGCGAGACACCCATTGGTTAAAATAGACACTCACAACTTGACGGCGTGCTGCGGGATAGCATAGAGGCGAAGTCTACGAAGATACGTGAGACATTGTAGAATTTTTCACTTTTATTAAGATATAGAATAATGGAGATGGTAAATGATTGTATGGAAAAAGCCTTTCACACGTGGTAACTATGGAAAAAACCTTTCACATGTACTAGCTAGTTTCCGCAAAGCCCCCGTAGCTGAATTTAATTTGCGCCAAGCGTGGTTGAACCGCTGTTAGCGGACGCTAAGCCAATGATTAACCTAAGAGATCTCCACAAATTTATCGATGATTCGACGCTGTGAAGAGGAGCGCTTGATGATTGATTGACACCAACTGAGACCCCTACAGCTGTAGTCAGCGCATGGGCGCCTTGCACCACAGGTGATCGCTATTAGGCTATCTCTATAAATAAGACCCTTCACTCTGCGTGGGTTCGCATTGACGGTCAGCAGCGTGCGTGAGGCTTGCAATACCGACTATCTTATTGCATAGACCTACTATTCGCAGTTTTGAGTTGCATATTGATCATAACGTTGTTTTCCGAACTGAATGAAGTAGTTTTGAGTTACGCTACAGCCCTTAATAAAGTCAATAGCATTACGCTAAATTTGCAGAGACATTTAAAAATTAGATAAATTAAGGCTCCGGTGTATGATTATAGCTTAAGTTCAGTCGCAGTATTGTTCAATGTAAGGCATACTTAGTTAATTAAAGCAGCAGTATCTATAATACATCGTGGATCAAACTGTTCGCATTCGTCAAACTGTACAGGCCATTTTCTGAGATCAGTCAATCTAAACTCGATCTCTCCAGTGCGGCCAGTCTTTGCCTCCCTTCCACCATGAAGACCTCCCCGTGCAGCGCAGGCCTCGCTCTCCACACCTCCCGCCCCTACTCCTCCCCCTCTAGCCCTCCCTCCTCCTCCCTCCGTCTTTGCGGCAGCCGAGTGACGAAGCCACGCGGCGAGGGGGGGGACCTTGACGGTGATGTCCACGCCTGCCTCGAGCGCCTCAAGCAGCTCGTCCCTGCCGCCCGCCCGACCCGGCACCTCTCGCGCGTCGAGCTGATCCAGCACGTCATTGACTACATCCTTGACCTTGAGAGCACCCTCGACGTGGAGAACACCGCGGAGGGGGTGGTCGTGTCTCGGGACGGCTGCGAGGGGCTGGAGCGGTGGGGGTGGGTCAGCGGGGCGGTCGATAGTTCTGCTAGTGGTCGGGAACGAGTTGAGCCGGAGACGGGCGAGACGGAGAAGGAATGGGAGCCGAGTGAAGGCGCGGTGAATGCGGTGGACAGCGGGATTGTGGAACGGCTGGGATGGGCGGTGGATGTGGAAGGGGTCGATTGCTCAAGTCTGGAAAGGGTGGAAGAAGCCAAGCGAACAGTCGACAATTCTGTTAACGCTGAGTGGGCCGTACGGGGGAGCAAGCGAAGCGACGCAGCTGCGCTCAGCTCACGAACTTCTACCGCAGATTTACTTCCTCAACACGAGGTAAGCCACGAAAATTGACGAAAATTAATGTACCTTTTAAAAGTTGTTTCAGAGCTTAGTTTTGTTTATCGAATCTAACAGATGGCCACACTGTCATCGACTAAATAAATCGTGCAAATGGTTTGCGACAAAGCGTGAAGGGCTGTGCACTGCATTTGCTCGCCGTTGGAATAGACCGTGGTCGATCTAGACAACGGTTTCAGTTTTAGCATTAGGACTCGCTCAATTTCGCATTTAAAATAAATAGATAAAATAAATTGAATGAAATTGCACGTGTAGCGAATATCGCAATTTAAAACCGTAGAAATAAAAAACATTACATTAGCCTACTATCGCTTAGTACGGAAATGTTCTCATACGTTATTGTTATATGCCCTTATAACAAATAGTGCCGACAACTACATGCACATGTATGCTGGGCTGATTACCATGATTGTCTTCCGACATTTTTTTCTTAATTAGTTTTGTTTATAATTGATATGTGACAGATTAATCGTATAACATATTGTTAATCCGTGTTAAAATATTGTGGTTGAATATTGAGAAGCAATATTACCAACTACTAGGCTAACTATAACAGCGATACTACTAACTACGAACTTCTACTATATAATGATACTGTTTGCGTAGGTGATCGAGGCATGCATTCAGAGTGAAAGATGATCAAACACACTGACGCACAACCTTCAAGTCCTTAGATCAAGCTCTCGTTCTTTACCCCTTCCTGGCCTAATAGCCTACTCACGCGCGCGAGGCCGAGCGCGAATGCTACTAGGCTGCAGTGACTGCTTCGTCCCGTAGCAAATGACGTGAATCCAAGTGCGGCGACTGCACGGCATAGGCCCTATGGTTACGTTACAATCTGCGCTCCGTGGGCGGGCGCAGAATCTGAAGACAGGAAACGACAGTGTAGAGGGCATGAGGTATATTTGTGAAATCTAGTTTCAGATCTGCTGGCTATAAATTTGCATGGTTAAGTTTGGCAGGCGTACATGTAGTAGGCCTTCGCCAAAAATGTTCGTTAAATGTACATTTTACGCGCGAATTGACACGGGAAGGCGTAGCACTACGCATGAAAATCAACTAGTCGATGCTGGCGTAAGCCTACACTGTTTTGAGCAGTTAAATAATTATGCTGCGCCTGTTTTAGAAGCAGCACGCATAATGATACGCGTGTTCTATCGTGTTCTATACTCCGTTTATTTCATGGGCCTGACAGTGTGTACACGGCAGTAAAATTGTAGGTATACTTATAATGCCAATAATGATCGGATAATGTTCTATTATGTGATTTATGTCATACCTTGATTTTGCAAGCGATCGAGATAATTAGTAGTTCTTAATTATTATGCTGATATGAATATAGTTGAATTGTAATAATAATACCAATCTTTGAATATTTTTGATCAATACTTTATTTTAAATGAAGACATAATAGTTTACTGTTACAGTAGCAGACTAAAACAATAGGGGCCTAGGAAACGTGTCTAAAACACTGCCCTGTAATACAGGCGCTGAGAATAGTACGTGCTCACTCATAGCGCTCACCTAAAACCCATCAATACAAGTTCAGTTCACAACATGTTCATAATAAAATTTAAGTCGCCAATACGGCCCAACGTAAGCCGCCAATACGGCTCAACGTAAGCCGCCAATACGGCCCAACGTAAGCCGCCAATACGGCCCAACGTAAGCCGCCAATACGGCTCAACGTAAGCCGCCAATACGGCCAAACGTAAGCCGCAAATACGGCCCAACGTAAGCCGCCAATACGGCCCAACTTAAGCCGCCAATAAGGCCCAATGGTGAAAATTAGTTGAGGGATGGTGGGTCAAGGAGTAAAATGTAAACAACGGTGAATTAACGATAAAATCAACGATATATCAACGGTGAATCAACGGTACATCAGCGGTAATCAACGATAAATCAACTGTGAATTTAATATGCAAATGAAAGGCAAATGAAGAATTCGCCAACGGTAAATCAACGGAGAATCAACGGTAGCCTAAATGAACGGTAGATCACGGGTAAATCAACAGTTGCTAGACATCGTTGCCGATCACATTAACACTGTGACGTCAACTCTACAAAGCTAGGCCAATGATATGCATATTGTAGGCCCGGGATTAATATACAACGTCATGTAGATTAAGACTTAGTGTTCCGTTGTACGACTTTAGGCTACAAGCCTTTTCTACATGATTGTATAGTCCATGCGTCTTTTATGCTATTGTCTGCAGACGGCAGCATACAAGACTACAATACAAGTTGATCCCTATAGGTATAGGCTAAGGTAGCTTTTATGTTTTGCCCGGTAAGACTAGCTTGTTAATTATTATTATTCAACGCGTTGCCTTCAGACCACAGTAACTGTTGTCCCACAGCCCTATGCACAGTACAAACAGATAGGCATAGGCTACCGATACATTATTTTGTAGGGCTTTGACAGACGTTTGTAATGAACAATGTCGTTACGAATTCGCTACGAACTACAGTAGACGCGACATTTTGTGGGTAGGCTCGCCGTTCGCCTTCGTCTAATTTGTTGAGATGGCAGAGGATCCGCTAGGGCAGGCTTTTTATCAGTGGATCAGTGTCCTCTCTGCGGCGCTGCTGCTGCTGCTTTTCTCCTGCTTGCTGCAGTCCTTCACTCCAGCTCAGATCCTCCACCTCCACCCCTTCCAGTGGTTCAGCTGCATCATTCCAGTCATGATCACCATCACGACGATGAGCGTGTTCTACTGCCACGTGGTTTGGAGGTTTGTAGGCCTACACAGCAAGGCGCTGTGGCCTAGTCTAAGGCGTCGGACGAAGAGTACAGAGACCTGGGTTCAAGTCCCGGCGCCGGCAACGATGAAGCCATGCGCTAAAAGCCCTTCAGCAAGGCTGTTAAAATTACAAGTGTTGGTAGTTGATAACCCCGTGCCAGATAATTATCGATATGGTCCAGGAAGGGCATCCGGCCGTAGAAACCCAGCTCAGGCAGTTCTCATCAGGGTTCAAACGTCTAAACATGTATGAAAACATAAATATTAACAGATTCGACGACAAAAAGGCGGTTAAAGAGTCCTTTCCTTATCAACGGAATGATGTAGCCTATTATATGTCGACTTAGGCCTATAGTGCAATGGTTTATAGTGTTTTAATATCTCATTGGTTTTGCTACATTATAGTGAAGAAAAATGATGAAAGACTTCAAAATAGCGCCATGCCAGACAGACTCGTCGAGGCTCGCTGCGTGTCGAGGAGGAGGCCGGAGTGGATGCTTTGCTAAGCAAAGTCGCGAAGTCACAAAGTCGCGGTTGCAATGTCGCAAAGTTGCAAAGTGCATTTTGACAAAAATATCCGAATAGGGGTTAATAATACCTCGGCGAGCACACGAACTTCAGGGATAGATTGGTTTGTTTTATTGTGTGCATTATTGGATTGTATTGTGTGATTGAGAACTTAGGAAATAATTTGTGTGAAAAAAACTACTTAAAGAAAAGATGAAAAAAGTATATACATGTAGAGATATAAAATAGAAAATAGAAAAAGTAAGCTGTTGAGCCACTGTTTCTAGGATCACTATTGCGGTGGGTCCGGGCTACTTTGCGAAGGAACCCCTGCCGCCCTGGGCGACGGACAACGGCTCCGAGTGCATCCTCGACTACAGCAACAACAACTTGCTTCAACTTCTCCACGCACAACGCGCATGGCCGTATTGATTACTTGAGGTTGATTGCTTTTTCACATTTATTACTTCACCACAAGTGTTATTACAAGATCCAGTTTCACAAAGTGAAGTAACTTTGAATTTGAATATTTTGAAACAATAACTATGTCTTAGGATTTTCGTATTAGTATTATCTTGATCATTGTTTTCTTTGTGTGGTCATATTGGCAGCACTCTTTAGCCTACTTATTGTTCTTTAAAGTTGTAGGCCTATTTGTGTGTGTGTGTTTGCTACACTTTCTGTGTGAATAAGCTTACATAAAATGAAGTAACTAAAGTACAAAATCTGTGAAAAGTCATACGCCACGGCTAACACATCAATTAGCCTAAGAGCAAATAAATTTTGTTATGGAATAGTAACAAATGCTTTGAATTTACAACTTAAACGTGAGTGCAAGAAGATAACGTAAAAACTAAAAAATTGACAAGTTACATCGTCGCAAAATACTGAGTAACCTAAGCCAATGATCAATTCGTCACAATAAACACGAAGAAAAAAAGAAAAAAGAATTAAGAATTAAGCCCTGTCATTATAGGCCTACTTGTAAATTATACTTGTAACTGTGTTATATTAGTAGAGACAAGGCACGACTAGTCCTGTTAGATTGTCTCCACCAGTGGGAGCGGTCTTTTTTCCTTTCGATGCAGAACTTCCGACCGGGGAAGGGGAGGGGGGGGGGCAGGGTTGTGCTTACAAGAAATTTTCTTCCCTGTGTACTAGGGCCTATGCTCTGCTTGCTCTAGCGTATTCTTTATCGTATCATCAGAATCTGTTGTTTGCTTTATAAGAGTTGCTCTATATTGAAGGCCTCTAAGTAACGATATACAAACGTTATTTTGTGTGTCGCAGACTAAGTGCTAGTCACCAACTAAAGGAACGAGTCCGAGTACGGTACTGGGGCGAGGTCAGGGTGCAGGGGACGCTTGTCAACCAGATTGACGTCAGACTGCATGGCAGAAGTCAGGGGTCAGGGATCAGGATTGGTTAGGGTTGGCACGGGACTGCATTGACATCGGTCAATTACACAGCGCATGAAGGGCAATCTTGAACTTTTGAGTCATGAACGGAGTTCAGTTTAGCCCTTACAAAATAGGAGTAGCGTTACGCATGCTGCTCATAGAACAGGAGTAGTGAACTCCTATGCCTTTCAAAAAGGAGTAGGCCTGAAGTAGGCCTACTCCACCATAGTCAATTGTTACGAGTAATGCTACTCCTACCGATTTTAAAATCCGAGTAGAGTTTCAAAAACGTCTTTGGAGTAGGCTACTACTGCTACTAAACTTATCCCTGATCATGAATATGAAATTCTTTTGTCTCGGACTCCGCTTGAAAATACAAACGCATTTTTTCACATTGAGTGGAGGCCTGTAGATAATAGTTAGACTGATATGGAATGCATAGAAATGTAGATTTGGATTCAGCCCAATGACGCTTTTTAATAAGTCAATATGATTTTGCTGCACTATAGTGAAGAAAAATGATAAAAAAAGGCTTCAAACTAGCGCCATGCCAGACAGGCTCGTCGAGGCTCGCTGCATGTCGAGGAGGAGGCTGGAGTGGATGCTTTGCTAAGCAAAGTCGCAAAGTCACAAAGTCGCAGTCACAAAGTCGCAGTCGCAAAGTCGCAGTCGCAAAGTGCATTTTAACTAAAATATCCGACTGGAGGTTATATAGCTTTTTGTTTCAAAAATGTGGGCTAGTTGATTATAAGTTTCATTTAAACCGTTTAACGAATTGTAGTATTCTCTTGCAGTGGTTCAGGGGCGCAGGCAAGATTTTGCTGTTGCGAGACAAATTTTATTATCAAAATTGAGAACTGAATTTCCTGTGGACTGGGGCGTAAGAAATATTCATTTTTTCCTTTTCCATTTGGAAGAATCAGTTGCTTCACTCCAATAACACGGTTACGAATTAAAAACTTATGTTTTAATCAATAATATAATCTAAGCGCATGTAGTCATATTTAATTATTGTGTAATATGAGCCTAACGATGGACAATGTGAAAACCATTAGATAGGCCAAATGCGAATTTGTGCACAAAATAAAGATTATGCCAACTTCGACACCCGACACCCGACACCATCGCACCATCGTCGCGGACACGGATTCTTCTCCCGCACCTACGATTCAAGTAAATGATGTTTTTCCATCTCCGTTTGCATGACACATTTTTGGTGCGTTAAAAGTGCAATATACATACATACATACATACATACAGGTAACTATAATGTTTTTGAGAGGCCCATTAAGTCCGGTAGTACCAACTAACAATCGTTATTTGGAATAATGTCACTTTGGTATTGACGCATGCTAATCGCAGATTGTGACGTCAATGAACGTCCTGAACTTCTTCTTCAGGCTAACTTGAGTAACTTAGGCTAAACAGTCTCGTACTAGGATTGATGTAGGCGACACAATACACTGCCTAGCCCAGGACCTTCTGTAACCAATCCGTCAAGAACATGTAGGCATATAATGTGTTTTGCGCTGCAATCTGGCAATGTTCCATAATAAGCAACCCTCTCACAGGCCTACCGATTATTTTGACTTCCTATGCATTATTATAATGCATAGGCGACGCACTGAGCTATAGGCTATAAGTATCTTATCGTATATACAGGCCTGCACTGGTGACTAGGCCATTATATTGTATACCCGTAGGCTGAGACGTTGTGAATACTGTTCGTTGTGAACAACAGGAGAGGGAAATCTGTTTGAATAGCGCTGGACCAACAGTAGGCTACTGCCGGCCTAGATGAGCCCTTGCTGTGATGTCGCGCCCCGCTCAGACAGAGGACTCAGAGATGGGCTCCGTTGACGTTGAGATGATATGGGACCTTTACTGCGTCGCCTGCCTGGCTGCATACCTGATAGACCGCGTTTTCTCGTCCCCCCCGATGCAGTTCCTGTACCTCTACCCGGCCCGCTGGTTCTGCTACGTCACTCTCCTCATGACCGTCACCACAAAGTCCATGTTGTGCATCTGCCGCTTGGTCTGGAGGTTTGCAGACAGTGATTTTTCCAAATCCCCCTCTGGGGGGGTTTGGGAAAATTGAGTGTTTTTTACTCGCAAATATTTTCGATTTTTTACAAGAACTTTCATAACTTTTGAAGGCTTAAATGTGTTCTCTTGAAATCTAGGATCACATGTCAAATAATGTCACCTCTAATCGCTGCAAATATGAAGCAGAAACATTAAGTTTTGGCAGAGTTATCGCGAATTCGCTAGGGGGGCATTTTTTAGCACTCTGTAGTTTAGAACCCCTAATGAAATGCATGTTAGTTTCTGATATAGCCTACATGTACGGCTATAGTACAATCCTAACACGCTGTGTTAATATAGCGTATAACCTGGACTGTATGTCAATGTCAGAAAATGTTTCGTCGAGAATCAGGTCTACCCGAGGCAGCATCTGCAGCCCTGGTCCAACGGTTTCGAATGTGGCGACAGCAACTTCTACCGTCGCTACGTGGAAAACAAATGGCCAGGTTAATAAAACAACAATCATGGATTTAGAGTCCGTTTCGGCGTCAAATGACGTCACCGGGGACCTCAAGAGTTGAATAATAATCAGCACCAGATCGTTGCTCTCGTTGCCTGTGCGCTGTGCAGGGCTTGCGTTCAGGTTTTATTTTCTGGCGTCCAGACGCCAAGGCCAAGGCGTTTTGAGGTATCGAGACGCCGTGGTAATCATTTTCAGACGTCTTAGACATGGGCGTATTAACAAACGATTGCATTATATTATAATCATAGCGATGACGTGAAGTTTAACATCTGGCGTCTGGCGTCTGGCGACAAAAGGTGCTTTCTTTTTTGTCGTCCCGAGACCGCGGGGTTTCGACTTGCTGGCTTCTGTGCCGCATTTTTTGGCGTGATAGACGCCGCGACGCTGGTTAACCACAATGTGCACTGTACACGCTGTAGCACGCGCATATACTTTTGTCCTGATAACCGCATGAACGGACTTATTGCAAAATAGATCTAGCGATGATTTTTAACCGAATAACATGCCCATTTATAAGATTATTGTAGAGATTGCTAAATTAACCCGGGTTTCTCCATCAAGTGTTAAAATTTAATCCGAGGTCATGACGTCATCACATCCAATGAGCGAACTGAGAACCTGATCCATGTTTAATTTAGCACCAGGTGATTGGTTTTTCGGATCTTGGATTTAAATTTAAACGCTTGATAGAAAGACCCGGGGTAATAAGACTTTTTTCAAAATATGCAGAGAATCTGAGCAACTCCAAGTAGGCTATAGGTCAACAAAATACTCGTATATGTCGAATGGTTTGACCGCGCTGCATACGTAATGTTAAAGTAATGCATACCTCATGGAAAAGTGTGTTTTTAGCTTTTTTGGCCATCCCACCATGTATAGCCTAGAATGTACATGTATTGGATTATATAATTATAAATTCAACATTATTTGGTAGAAATTAGGCACCTTAGGTAACATACCTGTTGTTTGACGACTTGTTTCAGATCTTGGCGAGAAGGGGATTCTTCAGCACGCGGATGTCATGATGAAAGAACTGGGATGTAGTCCGTACGAGGTTCTGCTCTGATTCTCTCCTTTACAGTTTCTTCACATTCTTTTCATTGCTTCTTGTTGTTATTGTTGTTGTTGTTGTAGTCTTGTTACTGTTTGTTCATTTGAAGGAAAGAAAGCAAGGCTTTAGCAGTTAATATTATGCCAATCAATACATGACGTGAGTCGCAGCCAAGTAGGCTGCATTTATCCATCGATTTCAAGCTTCTGCAGTTTAGTGATACTAAGATGTGAATATTACCCTACTTAATTGATCTGCTGAGTGCTGATATAGATCGCTGATGTGCTAAATCTGATTCCTCAGATTGATCAATCTCATGAACCTTCATAGTGAATACGCTATAGGCCTACATATCGTACATATCTACTCTATCGTTCTTTCCGGATCCTGCACTCTTCTCTATATTCTTCCTATGGATTTTTGATGTCGTGAGTAGGCCTAACGACTAAAATGAAAGTCATTAATTTAGCTGTGTCGCAGGCGGAGTTCGACTATTGGATTTAGAGCGGCAAGTCTGAATAGCCTATATGCTGGAGCGGGGTCAGGGTGGGTCACGTGCGCTGGACTTTACAGCAGGGGTGGGGTTGAATAGAGTGGGGTCTGGGAGAAGACAGCGGGTTCGCAGGGCGGCTTTGGAAAACTTAAAAGTACCAACGGCGGAGCTTACAAATCGCCATTGTTTTTTTTTAGATTCTGGAGCAAAGCCAATTTTTCATTTTTTAAATAGCGAAACGACCCTTAGATGTCATGGAATTATCGCAGATTAATTTACAAATTGATTTATTCCTAAATTTAATATTATTAGTCGTTGTATTAGAGAACAAGTAGTCGAGGCTACTGGAGTTTTCGGAACACAAAATGTCTGACTCTGCATGACTGTGATGAAAACTTGAGAAGATTCAATGTTGCCAGAAATTTGACAACGTCAACGTATACATGTACCTAACTCGATATACCGGTATATTTGATTTTCATCATTCACGAAGCTTTATGACATTTAATTGATGATAGTCTATAGATAAGCGATATCCTACAATCGATCGATTTAATAGACTCTAATAGCCTGCACTGCAGTTTGGTGTGGCCTTTTTCAATATCCGGCAATTTATGCTTCGATTTGTGAGCTAGCTATGTAAAGTGTAAAGCGTATTTTGTATCATTATTTTATAGGTTGCATGTGTAGGCCTAATTGTGCAAGAAACCTAATTTTGTTTAAGCTGATTAATTCCAACAAGTAAGAAATATGACGACGATGATGAAAAGATTACAGCGTTTTGATAATTTTATCCGATAAAAATTTAAGAATGGGCAATCCTATTGCTTTGACTGCTGCAGACTTACAGTAGATCGATCTATACTACACTGTATTTTATAATTAAACGAACCGAGGACTTTCTTTCAGAACTAGCGCATATAATAAGCACTGTCTATGGAATTTTAGGCACTAATTGCTTAAATGAATAGTTCATATTTCTACAAATCTGTGTTAAATTTCGCCCAGCGCGTACATGTACATACAGGCGGTCGAATTCGGCAAATTGAAAAAAAACACCAAGTAGGTAAACTGCCGTCTACTTGCAGCAAATTTGCACTTTTTATAGCTAAGAATTTTTTACGCTGCTGCTGCATCTTTGCGAAACCCGTTCCAATTTTCACTGTGCATTCAGAGTTGTTTCACATTTCGCTGTTTCGCGCAGCGCTGCACCCAGAGCAAGCACAACACCAGCGTTGTCAATGCTACGTCAACATTGTAATCAGTTAATTGGGACCGATATCGACACCAGCGCGACTGTACGCTGCCCCCATTCCCCATTAAAAGATGGTAAGCCCTCCAGGTTGGAATTTTCACTCTTGAGCGAAAGCACGGGGGGGGAGGGGGCGAGCAAGAGAAGGATGTTTTCTTCTAAGTTATCAGGTTATACGCCCAAGTCAAACGCGTTTGGTTTGAGCCCCGCGAGTAGACTTCCAACCCCTGTGACTTGCCCTTCCAGAATTATTGCGGGGCGTAAGAGCAGAAATTTTAAAATCAACATGTATGCAAAAATTCATATATGGTTCTCAGTGTGTCCCCTCCTAAGAGCCTTGGGCCCCCGGGCGGCGCTTTTTGAATATATTTCCTGCGCAATTATTGATCACTTAATGCTGTAATTTGGCATGTTTCAAATAATATTTTTGCAACAACAGTTTCGCCTCCACAAAATAATAGATACACTTAGAGATCACAAAACAACCGACTAAAAGCCAGGCCGGAATCCAATGCGTAGCGCCGATCAGCGCGAAGCAGTCCTTGACTCAACGAAAGCCTTCGATAGAGTCGATCACTTTCCGTCGTCACAATAAGCTCCTCGATGTTAGACAAGCGCAGCTCAATATCTTCCGCCTCTGAGTGCCACAGTAGTGCGATGCAACGACACGCCTACGAAACATCGCTAAATTGCTGCTTCATTCAAATTTATTGACTTCAATTCAGAGCAAAGATAGCAGCGCTCAGAACTACATGAACCAACTTAGCGATATACGTACAAAGAAGCACCCATCGACTTGATATTGGATTGTTCTCATAGCCTACATGTTCAGTAGTTCTATTTTAGTAAACAACATCTATTTATCGCTTGGTAACAAAGGTTTCAAATTTGACCAGCGTAGCACTTAAGCAATTAGGCTATGCCTAAGCTAAAAAGTGTTCGGCCTACATGTAAGCTACTGTATCTATTGATTGCTTTGAAAATATCAGTTAGATAGCGTACATTCAAGGTGCAGAAGAATAACCATTGCACCATGTAGATCTTGATGACCGAGATCAGGGACATGAGGGATATGGATTTTGGCTTGCCCATCCCGATTTTAAATTTAAGGAAAAGTCTACATTTAAAAACAACAATATTTCTTAGTCTTTTGCCTTTGAAGCTGCACATGTAAGCGCATTATTGTAAAAGAGAAAATTTAATACACGATAGTGACGATATTTTTTACTTTTTCTGTAGAAAACCATTTTGTTGAGCCGGTTGCTCAATTTTTTTGTCGTAATGTTGTGTGTTTATAAGCTTCTTCATTCCATCAACCTCAGTCAAACCACAGCAACAATCGCACCAAGTCATATCGTTTTGCTATAGGCTATTGCGGAAATCAATTAAACATTCACGTCTAACTATACATGTAGCCTACCCAGATGAAAAATTCTCGAGCCACCTTCAATAATATGGGAAACTCGCCGCAAGCTGTGCCCATTGCTTGGTCCTCATTAATTCACCTGGCAACCGTTAAAAAATTACCTGGCGTTACCTGGCATTTTTCATTTTTTCTCTTCGGTGTAGAACTCACGAGCGGGGAGGGGGGGGGGGGGTGCGGACGAAAATTTGTGTAACCGTCCTTAACAGTCATTAAAGATTAATTTCACTTTAATGCAATATCGACATATTTTATCCATCGTCTTTCACCCTAAAATATCGTACATTTTTCTATCATTATTAATTCTTCAATTCCAGGTCATTTTCATTCTACCTGGCACAATCGTCTACCTGGCAATTACCTGGCAGAGCGTGTAATTACCTGGCTGCCAGGTAATTACCTGCAAGTAAATACCTGGAAAGTGGAAGCACTGGCTGTGCCACAAATTCAGCTACGCATTATAAGCTAGATGGAGCTGATCGTGCGACGTTGCGCGAATGGCGTTAGTCGAACTCTTGCCGCCGCGCAATTGATTCAATACTCACGAATGAGTTCCATAAGTGCGTTCCCCGAGCAGCCAGAACACTTGACTCGGCACGGAAACAATGCAATGCAAATTGAATAGATTTATCGAACTGACTGGCCTACTCCATCGAGTTCTTATCGACTGCAAACATGCCGCCCAGTAAAGCACTGAAGAAAACGCTTGCAACTGCTCGCCGGCTGAACCTGACGGCCAGCAAGCCACCTCCAAGGCCCGCGTCACAAGCCGCCAAAAAGAAGAACCTCGCTGCTACGAGAAGGTCAGTTCCGCCAGCTGCCGATGCCGCGGAAGAACTCTACGATCCACGGCTGCCCAGTGGGGCGGCAGTGAGGAGCGCGGCAGGAGAGAGCGAGGAGGCCAAGGCCGCTGCGCAGCTGGCAGCGGACAAGAGTCTTGTTCTGGCGAAAGCTAATTTGAGGCAGTTACAGCAGGGGGTGCAGGCCGCGGCGGCTAAACCGAAGAAAAAATTACTGGCTAAGGATGGACGGGACGAAGTGGATGATAGTCCCGCAGTACTGTCGAACAGTAGTAGTGTCGGAATAAATTCAGCCGTTGTAAGAAGTGAATCCGATGGATTTATTACAGCACCGTCTAGAGTCAATGATGCGATAAGTGGTTTAGATCTGGGACGTCCAAGAAGCGACAATTCGCGTGTCATACAGGTCACTGAAAGTCCGAACGAGAATACCATGACCGGCTCCGGCTCTAAACCCGGTTCATTAGATGCAAATAAAATAGATCGGACAATGAACATGGATGATACACTAAAGCTATCCGATGCAGCCAATATATCTGTCACAAGTGACCCGGTGTCGGCAGATCCAAAACGTCCCGACCTGGACGACTTCCTGAAACAAACTTTTGGCAATACTGCAGTCACTGTGTCACGGAAGGGCAAAACAAAGACGGGTCGGGGTCTGACGCCAGGGGGCGCGGTGAGGACCGGGGATGACTCGGCGGGTGGCGCAGGTAAGGGGACGTCGCCGGAGCAGGGGGGCTCTGCCGGGACTGCCCCCGCGCGCCGTCGCCTGCTGACTCGGGCGCTCAAGGGAGACTGGGGTGTGGTGGACCAGCTACTGAGAACGAGTGATAAGGCGGGTGAAGTCAACTGCGCTGATGAGGTGAGTTACATATGCAAGCCTGCCTGATCTCTTACAAAAATCGCTTTGCTTTGATGAATAAAATGCATAAAATATAAGACCTGCAATGGCTGTGTTGCAAAGTTTCGCTACGTTTATAACTTGTTAGATAACGAATTTGCGAAAAAATATGACCTCTCTGTAAAAATTTATCAGGCTAATAGGTTATTGTGGATTTATATTTAGAAACAATTGGATGATTTTTTTAATAAATGATGATTATTGTCTTGGACAAGACGAGTAGGCTAACGGCGTTCTGTGGAATGTACTAGAATTTTAGGTTAAATTGAGTAGGCCAATAAAGGCAATCTGCTTGAAGAGGAATAGTGATGGATTTAGGGTGCGCGTAACCTCTACTATGGGACTATATTTGATGCCAACTACCAGAATTTACGTGGCTGAGTAGACGAAAATATTGCAGAAATTATGTGAATGGGGTAGCATGTGCCGTGCTACACTTCTTCCTTGTTGCAGGTATCAGGGATGACGCCCCTGATGCTTGCTGTCAAAGACAACCGTCTTCATGTCGTCGAGCGGTTGTTGGATCTGGGGGCTGACATCAGCAGCACCACAAAAGTAAGGCAGGCCTTGATTTTATTAATAATAAACTATGGTACTGGCAATTTTAACAAATTTTACCGGATTCGCGAAATAGGCCAAAATAAGTAGTCATGCACGTTAAAAATTCATGTTTTACATTACATTCTGAGCAGTGTGAAACGAGTATGAAACGCATAGAAAGTTTATGAACGTGAATATGCCTTCCGAATCGCCACGCCCTCGCTTGATAAAATGACCGCATGGCACTACATTGTAGTAGTATATAAGCCAGTTAATATCTTATTGTGAGGGTTGATGCAGATTTCTGCAGTTGTAAATTGATATGTGCTTAGTGGGAGCTGATTGTGGCAGTCGCAGATTGAGACTTTCGAATCATTTCATCAACTATATTTCATGAAACCAATGGCTGCAGTCAAATCGAGCAAAGAAAAAGTAAATAACTAAAATAAATACGGTGACACCGCGCGAAATTAAATATATGAAAGTAGCAAAAAATCATCCGACACAATGTCGTGTAGAAATATGGTGAGATCACAAGCTAGGAAATAAGCTGTAGTGCCGATAGGTCAACAATTTTTTTTGAATTGAACAAATTTGTCAACAAAAATGCATGGGCAGCCCAAATATCATCCACACATTAATCAAAATTGCAAACTAGATTCAAAATTGATCCACACATTGTTTCACTTCTTTTTTATCTCTTCTTTTTTTTTCTGCGGCAAAAATCAAAGAATTTTTGCAAAATTTGTCGTTGTCAAATTTTCGTAGAATGGGCCTATGCAACCCATCTGTACTAGCAACCCATTTACTACTATTAAAAAAACAGCTGATGATTGGCTACAGGAGCGCAAGACGCCGCTGCACTTCGCCGCGCTGCACGCCAAGGAAGATGTCGTCAAACTGCTGCTCAACAGAAAGGCAGACCCCACCCTGCCCGGAGGGGTTAGTGATTACACAGCAATCACACTGTTGACATACGGTCGTGTTGAAGCAGTAGAGGCAAGCATCTGATTACGCGAGCGATAATTAATTCTTAAAATTGAGTAGTGAGAGTAATATTTTTGTTGAAATACAAATGCAATTCAAATTCTATGTTAGACGTCGGAACAATATTAGGGCATTGGATTTAACCCCTAGTCGGATATTTTAGTTAAAATGCATTTTACGACTTTGAAACTGCGACTTTTCGGTTTTGCTTAGCGAAGTACTCACTCCGGCCTCCTCCTCGATACGCAGCGAGCCTCGACGAGTCTGTCTGGCATAGTGCTATTTTTAAGCCTTCTGCATCATTGTTCTTCACTATAGTGCAGCAAAACCAATGAGGTATTAAACCGTGAAAAGTCAAATATAACGACAGGCTGAGCGGTCATTCTCAGCGCAGACTAACGTGTGCCATTCAGTGACGCGTACATGACATTTGTAGGCGTACGATTTTAGACATCTAGCCTACTTGTGCTACATGGTTCAATTAATGCATATTCATTCCGGTAATATGGGTAGGCTCAATTTGTACCAATATCACTAGGATGAAAATGATTGATGAACAAATTTTTGGGTTTCTCGTAAAGCTGCTCATCATCATAATTAATTAGTAACTGAAAGTTTATAGTTACGGCACTGCTTGAGTGCAGCTTTGTTTACAAGATAACATAACAACCAGGGCAATAGTTAATTGTCCAAGTCGAAATCCAAAACAGGTCCACCACGGCTAGCAAGAACTTTGACACCAGAGAACTCATTGAAATCATTCTGATATCGACATTTTTAGTCTGTTTCACCGGCCGTCATCGATTCATATCGATCCAGACACTAGGCTCGGTGACGAAATAAATCAGTCGATACAAGTCGTCACTCTGCCAGTGCTACAATCTCCGGTGATTTCAGTCGAGAGCCGTGTTTGTCTATCGACTCGACTCCGGCGCCCATTGACGGGTATCGACGCGGTGTGTTGTGTGCGTTCACGTCACGGTAAATAATCTCAGGACCGCCGCTGAAGCTTTGGTGAGCCGATGTTATTATATCCCGGATATGGGATATGCTAGGATTATTAGCCGTGATACCATTGAACCAAAACGGAATATACCCCAGATTTTGGGCATCTCGACGAAACGAAAAATATCCCTGGATTACATTTTTGGAAAAAGATAACCCGCTTGACGGCGGATACATTTAGTAAAAGAACGCATTTTATTAAAAAAAAGACGCATTTGATGAAATTTACAATATGAATTATTTTTATAAAATGCGTCATTTTATAGCAAATATTCAGAGATATCTGGAGACTGCTTTGAAAATCGGATCCATAAATCACAAAAATATCCCTAAAACTAGTGATATATATCCTTATCAGTAGCATCACTGATTATTAGTATTATGAGCCAATGATGAGAGAGCCAAACAATTGTTGAGACGGGCAAATGAGCAGATTCCGTTAAATGCGTTCAAAAAAATTGTAATTAGTGAGTGATAGAAAACGCTGCTTTGATTCAGCCCTTCGACAATGAGTCAATGACATCACACAAAATTTCTTCATTCTTTTCAAGCTATTGACTATTGGAATACCCAACAAGTGCAAACTTGCTCATAAATTCTTTTCTCAGACTTGTCTACGACTAATATTGATTATAAATTTTATTGACGACATCGTTAGTTTTTGTCCTCACTTGATGACCTGACATGTACGTGCGATGTAGCAGATTTGTTAGCCGGTTGTTGACCTGTGCATTCCCCGCGTGCAAAATTTGGTATCATTGCTCAGAATTTTGATCAGAAATGATTCATGACGAATGCTGCGGTAGTGCAAAAGCATTTAAAACGCAGTCATATGGCACGATAATCATGGATAGATGCCTTGTAAATATGTACAACGTAAAACAGGTACAACAGAGGCCCAATGCCTAAAAGAAGCTGACTGCTAGATTATTATCAACATTTATATGTGGGATCGGCATTCTGCGTGGCAATTATGTCTGCTGGTGTTCAAAAGAAGGAGGAATTGCCGCTATATAGAACTTTATTCGCCACAAAGGCAGTAATGAAACATACAGTGTACAACAATACCGCACAGTGTACAGAATCCATGACAGTTCAGACTAAACGTGCAATATTAAAGAGATTAGAAAATAAGCAAAATAATGCTAGGTTGCCAAACAGTGCTAACCTCGGCAGATAAAACGCTGAACAATGTTCCTATCAAATGACTCGGACTAAATGGTAACAAATTTACAAATTTAGTCTTGCGAAAGCTAGCTAATTGCTCAACAGTAGTATATCCTGTATAAAATTGACAATCTGCAATTATAATTGCATCAAACTTCCAAAAATCTTCATGAAGACGCGACTCCACGGATGATCGATGTTTCGAATAAGCGTCTTTTGTTGAAGGCAGTGCTTCTACAGCGTGCAGCAAACACGGCAGAGCTATGGTTGAAACCAAGTTTAGTGTCACAATGTCATTATTAATTTTACTAAGTTTGCTATACACTGAATTAAAACTTGCGTAAAATTTTCTTTTCATTCTATATGAAGCAACAGTTGAAATTATTTTCAGAAATTAATGTTAATACCTAAATAAGCCACTTAGTTGGTCCATGGAATTATGCCCTTGAAAGTATGAAGCGCAGTACATGGCTCCTTCCACCGCTTGTCTATTCTAATACAGCAAGATTTAGTTTAATTTAACACTAAATCTATTCTATTCAGTTCATCACAGCATACATCAATCATCCTTTGTAATTCACTAACAGAAAATGCGAGGAGTACAAGATCGTCAGCATATAGAAAAGAACCTAGATTCAAGCCAAACATAGTAGGCCTACATCCGGAGCAATTTAGCCTATTTAGCAGATTATCTACATAAACTGAGAAAAGAATTGGAGATAATACTCCCCCCTGGCGCCACCAGCAGTGAGACGAAAAGGCTGAGAAATTATGTGTTCCACCAGACGCTATTAGATGACTTATTGTACCGATTATAATTATTTAAAACACGTATTAGACCAATTGGAGTCCCACTGTCCATTAGCTTTAGAAACAAGCCACGATGATTTACGCGATCAAATGCAGAAGAAATATCGAGACAGCGTACATTAACCGTAGAACCACTGGCCACAAAATATTCGATCACCTTACGAACAGTTATAAAGTAGCCTGCAGGGGGTCAAATCGCGGACTGTTAAAGGAACGATTAAATCAATAAAAATCAATAAACAGTCTTAAATAGTTGTTGGTTCGAATCCCGCCTACCGTAAAGATTGTGAGTCATTTCGTACGTGCACCCCTGGCAAAGATGGTTTAAATTCGGCAGCCACAAGTGTTCCTACTATGCCTATCAGTCTACAGTGGAACCACCAACGACCATCAGCTGGTGCAATGGGGCATCACCTCCTCCCCGTAAAGGGCTACTAGAAAATAAATTATAAGCCTGTGTTGTGGTGCAGAAGAAAGATCAACTCCTGCTGCACAAGGTCTGCAGTGGATCGGACCCGGGACGATTAAAGATCTGTTAAATCAATAATTATTAAGTCTGTGTGCTGTGCAGAAAAAGGACCAGCTCCCTCTGCACATGGCCTGCACGAGGGTTGGGCCTGGGACGTTAGCCGTGGTGCAGGCTCTGCTGCGAGGGGCGAACAAGGAGAGCAGACTGGTCACGGACAAGGTGCGTTCGTGACTGCGTGCATGAATAAGAGCTGAATGTTCAATGCAACAAAATTGAATGCCAATATATTCTACATTAATACCAAAAAAATTTAGCCCGACAGCATTTTTTTTCAGTAAACCCTGTTTGTTAAAATATAGATGAAATTTGTTGTTGTATTATACTTGCTACTAGTTTCAGTTCAGTTGTTTAACAAACTATTATATGATTAAATTGATTGTGATTTTTTCACTATAATGTTCACTATAATGTCATGCTTTGACAGTAGGGGCAACGTCAGCTAAACCTTGCTAGGATACGTAGTGATACAAGAGGACAATAATGACGAGAGAACGACCGAAAGACCAGAGTATATCTATAAAATTACATCTTCACACGCTTGTCTAAAATGTCCTGTCCTAGAGTATAGTGAGGTAGCAGTGGTACGACGCTAGCTTTCTGTTGACAGAGTGGCCAGCTGCCGCTGTTCTTGGCGTTAGAAGCAGGGAACGTCCCTGCGTGCGCTGAACTGCTGTCTACGCTGGGGGAGCAGCAACTCAAACAACAACGCAAGGTTCTTCCTTATTACCACACCATACTGCAAACCAGGCTGTGCTTGAATTTGTGATTGAGCAATGAGCATGGCTGTGGCCGTTTGGAAGTTGTAGCAGGCGTACTTCTGGACTGGGAACCTCACAGAGTCATCGTTCTCATCATTAAGTGCATGATTTTTGCATAGGCATCATATAATTTTGCGAATATACATTGCCTCTCATGGAATCTGATGATTCTATAACTTACCACTAAATGCAGACCGTTGATTCTTTACAATATATACAGATTTTTTTTTTTTACTGATATTTCTGATACACATGAAGCTGAAAGTTTCAGCTTTCATTCTTGCTTTGCGTCTGACAGTGTAAGACTTCATTGAATTCCTATGGTGCATAGTGTAGAACTTCATTGGAGTCTCTAAATAATAAATAATAATAAATAAATAATAAGAAGCTAAAATAATATAAGAATTATTATTTCAACCCTGCAGCAAAAGTTAATCGAAGAGATTTGTTATAGAATGATGACGAAATACTGAATGACTCTGACTCTTGCGTGAACACTGAACTCTTGCGTGAAACCTGTTGTGACGTCACAGACGACAGGAGACACGGCGCTGCACATAGCGAGTCGCAAGCACGAGCTCGCGCTCGCTAAACTACTCGTCGACCATCACGCCGACGTCAATGCTAAGAACGTGAGTCGACGCACGTAACTGAGAATAAGGACAAAATCTTGGACGACCCCTGGTGCGATATTATTTGTAATGTAATATTATTAATATTGATTGTAATTGGCTTTATTGTGCGCTTACTTAAAACTATCTGTACACGGAAAGTTAAATTATTAATTAAACTATGCATGGTGCATGCATTCGACGGCCTAATTTGTAACAGGCCACATAATTAGGAGTATATTACTGGTAACAGAAATGATTGGTTGAAAGAATGACGCGTGTCCTGAGAGTAAATTAATCTATATTATTCACAAAAAAAATTCACATATTGACTGCTATAAAAAAAAAACTTTGCATTGATAATAATTCGACAAACGCAGTTGTTTTCAGAAGCAAGCGTCATTTTGTCACGTATATATTTCTGAAAGTGAGCAAGCAAAGTGTTTTTGCTCAACTCTGAATGTATATTTTATGATTGAACTGGGATTGAATTTTGGATTGAATTTTGGATTGAATTTTGGATGGAATTTTGGATTGAATTTTGGATTGAATTTTGGATTGAATTGATGCTGAATGTAAAAAAATCTGGAACGCTGTAACGGTTGGAAACACGGTTTTTCAATCGAAACCAAAACGAAGAGCGCATACACAGCAATTAGCAGAACATTATCCCCTGATATCAGCAGTAATGTGCTATCTAGGATTAGTCAGGATGGCATATGTATCAGAACGAGGGTCAGACGCCACTCCATCTGGCGGTGTTGGAGGCAGACGAGCCAATGACGAAGCTTCTACATCAGTACAAGGCTAACGCCAACATCGCCGACAAGGTATGCACGTATTGACATAGGCCTTGGCACTAAAAGATCGCTAGTTTTTGATTTATACATGTATTTATGTATGTATGCTGCACTTGTAACGCACCAAAAATATGTCATGCAAACGGAGATGGGAAAACATCATTTATTGAATCGTAAGTGCGGGAGAAGTGCAGCAGACCAAAAGTTTGGTTTAAATTTTAAGTTACACAGTGTATGAAAATTACAACATTGCTTCTGTTTTTCCTGCAGTGGAGCTGTAATCTCTGTAATGATCTGTAATACCTTGTGCTATAAAATGCTTTTTATTCTATTTTATCTTTTAAAAGGGAATGTGAAAAACCCAATTGTTGAAATTCTGAAGAAACTCTCCAGAATTTGCTCAATGCTTCCGGTACTGAATATTTGCATGAGCTACTGTGTCGAACTCACTTTAGCAACTTCAAAAATGTCGGCAGGGTCTGTACAGGATTAGATTTTCCTGAGGGTGGGGGTTAAATCAAAGTTTTGAGAGGCATCTCTAAACTTGGCTAATTTTAGTATGCCAATTAATGCCACGTGAACATCTTGGTATTTTGTTTATAGTTTGGGAGATCGAGCCCTTTAGTTCGATTAGTGAAAATCGATCCAAATTAAACTCTGGGCATGGCAGTTGGAGCGGACAGAGTAGTTGTACACTTTATCCTACTCACTCACACCTCGGTGTCAGTTGGAGCGGACAAAGTAGTTGTACACTTTATCCTACTCACTCACACCTCGGTGTCAGTTGGAGCGGACAGAGTAGTTGTACACTTTATCCTACTCACTCACACCTCGGTGTTAGTTGGAGCGGACGCCGCTGCACGTCGCCACTCAGCTCGGTCACACGGCCCTGGTGGAACTCCTGGTCGACAAGTACCACGCGGAGACTGGGTCGCGCACGAGGGACGGCAGTACCCTCCTGCACCTCGCGGCCCAGCGCGGCCAGCAGGACACGGCCCTCGCCTTCCTCAAGAAGGGCCTCCCGCTCCACATGCCCAACAAGGCAGGATACTTGGATCACTAAGATCTTAATACATCTCTTGCGTTTGATTTCTATTTCTGCGTCTTTCACGTGAATGATGGCTGCATGATCGTGCACATACTACGTAGAGCACATGTCACAATAATATTAATAGTAATAATAATAATAATAGGAGTGAGTTTAGAGTCCTTCTTAGCTTCCAGGGACGTCATTGGGTGCCTCAGCTACATAAAGAAATAAGAAAGATGCTGGATAAATGTTCTCACTTTGTTGGCATTGATGGCATTTTTAGTGAGGTAATCGTTGTTGCATTCGGCAAACTACCGCAATTGACTACAGACATAAATTGTTACAATCAGGAGGGAAATTCAAACTATACTGCTCTGAGCATTGAAAAGCGGCGTTAATAGAAATACAGTTCTAAATCAAGGTATATATTTTAAAATTGAGAACAATTCTAATTTGTTTCTTTTTTCAATAACAAATAGACCTGACGAGAGACGGATTCAAATTTAGTAAATAATTAACTGCTTTGATGTTTGCTATTTATCTGTTCATTGTTCAGTAATTGTGTTTGCTGCAGATGGGCGCAACATGTTTGCATTCAGCCGCCATGTCAGGTCACGTGAGCGTTATCAAAGCTCTGATTGGCAAGGGCGCTGTCGTCGATTCGCGGTCCAAAGTACGCACAAATGTTTTGCATCAAATATATTAGTTGTTTATCGCGAATACTTAACATAAGCCATTCAAATATTAATCTGAACAATCACTTTGAATTGTTCTAAAATCATCAGGTTTGCACCGATAACATGATTTTTCAATTTTTGACTTATAGTGGTGTAGCCGTGCTTTTCGCTGTTTGCGTGCGGTCACTTTATAGTCTTTATTCTACTACTAGGTGATAATTATTCTGTGTTCTTTGTCATCTTGTTCAGTTATTTTGATTTCAACATTTTTGATTATTATTTAATTCTGTTCTATTTATTTGACAGGACAACTACACGGCCCTGCATGTTGCCGTGGAGCACTGTAAGCCCGAGGCAGTCGAGGCGCTGCTTGGCTTTGGGGCGCACGTCCAGATCCGAGGCGGCAAGGTCGGCCATCTTTCTTTATTCGCTTTCTCTACTCGTGGCCAAAAGAGTCTATCACTCAATTTTTTTATATCATGCATCAGCCAGACGTTGACAATGTGTAACATAAAAATGTTGGTGCATTTAACGTAAGCTTTGGGGTCTGAAGGCAGGATAACCGAGCTTCTTCAGACGTTGGGCAACGTGGTCCCCAGCCAGGGGCTGACAATGGGTCAACATTGACTGTTAAAGAGATGTATTGTCTTGACAAATTTTCAGATTAAAACAATTGGTAAATATGAATATATTTTATTCACTTAAAAGTGTAGAGAAAGCACACACACATGTACATGCGCATAACACGGCGTAGCAAAACAAAAAAGAAAAAACCGTAAATAAGTTATCTTATGCTATGATTACATCAATAATATGATTTTGATTGAATTATATTATTTGACTGCATGAAGATGACTTGACTGAATGAGCTGACTTGCATTGAAGGCCGAGGAGTCTCCGCTGCACATAGCGGCTCGAGTCCCTGAGGGAGAAAAGTGCGCCGAGATACTCATCAAGAGCGGCGCCAGCGTCAACGCAGTCCAGGAGGTTGGCTTCATTATTATGAGCGACAAGTATTTAAGGGCCCTTATCTCAAGTCGACTAATAAAGGGGTCATACCTCAAGTCTGAGGCTAAAGTGAGTGGCAACTGGGAAAGCATGGGAACACGGGAGATTTTTACACCTCATTTAAAAAGTCGCTAAGTTATACATTTAGTGGTCCCAGATCCTACCCTGGGCTGCACACCCCAACAAGTCGGGGAACAAAGAATAGACTTGCAGTCCAGAGCTTTCCGGGCGAGTCGTTAAAGGCGACTAAAGAAGGGAGAGCGGTTTTGTGGCGGCCCTCTTACACAAACCGGTCGGTAATAGACTTTGTTACTCACACACGGTCTTTAAAATTAAACCTCACCACCATACCCTGCGCTGCAACGTTCACTTCTCTCCACCGTTCTATCCTGACCTAATTTTATCACTGACTTGAGACATCCTGACGATGAAGCAAAACAACAACCACATTACTGCCAGTAATTGCGACGATGAACTATGTCGATGCTGGTTTTAAATGAGGTTCATCAATTTGTTTGTCAGACCCGAGTCACGGACTTTTTGTGTGTTACTTGATATTAACGATTGAGTTGCACTGTGTGAATTTTATTTCTATGTGTATTAAGGCATAATTGTGACAAATAACTGGTTCGCTACTGCTCTTATTGTCCTTTTTGTCTTTTTTTGCAGGCCTGCTTTTTGAGTGCCATGTCATTTGAACAGTAGCAAAGTTTGTCATGAGTCCCTTGATACATTATAGTTACTCATTATTTGAACGGAGCGCTCTGTCTATAGCGACTGATTGGTGCTATACTGAGTTGGTGCATGTTTTAGAACATGGAGACAGCAATGCACATCGCGTCGCGTCACGGCAACGTGGCCATGCTGCAGATCCTATTGGCTGACGGCGCCAACCCTGTGCTCCAATCACGCGTAAGCTGCTCTGAAATATAGGTCAACCATCGTTTACACGAATTCTATTAGATGACGGCGCCAACCCTGCGCTCCAATCACGCGTATGCTTCTCCTAAATATAGGTAAACCTTTGTTAACAGCGAAGAATAAAGTAGATTTTGTTACTTTTAGTAGGCTAATCATGATGCTCGTTTGAGTCATTTCCAACATCTTAAAAACGTGTAGTCATACCATTTATTAATAGATACCCAGTGTATGTAGACTATCAATGGTAGATCTCTTGTATGGGCTTTCTCTTCGGAGAAAGCGTGTCGAAATGCACTTCCATTCACCATGCCATGTTTCAGAAATCCATGTTTCAATAAATTTATTGTTTTATCAGATTTATAGAGGAGGGGGCTTAGGGGCTAAAGTCCCAGTCGAGATGAAGCCTGGGGGGCTGAGGCGGGGGCTAGTTAGTTGCGTGACTAACCTCGAAAATAATCATGCTCGGTTAAGAACGGCCTCGGGAAAGAAAAAGAAAACCTGTTTGAAACTAGTACAGCTAGTGCAAATCCCCAATGTAAGACATACATTGCGCGAGTGCGCGAGTGCGCGAGTGCGCGAGTGCGCGAGTGCGCGAGTCACAAATGTAAGATGCATAAGCTGTATACAGACGGGCGAGACGGCTCTGCACGTGGCGGTGCGTTTCTGTCACTACGCGCTTGCCGCGAGCCTTTTGTCTTTCATCAGCGCCAACAAGAGCCGCTTCGATGCAGTGTCCCTCGTCAACGAACAAAACCTGGTAACTGCTGCAGTCGCAGGATAACATGTAAATCAGGGATCCCGGTACCAACAAATTAGGAATAGTATCCCACTAGAAAGGAACTCATTCAAGCTAAACGACACACAAAGAGAGTTGTCAGAGGTAGCGTCATGGCTGAATTAGTTTTAGACTATTCTGCCATTGGCTGCAAAAACTAACGGGAATCAGCTTGGATCCAGACAGCGAATAGAAGTTAGCTTAATAGTCCATGCTATCATTTGCTGTCTGATGACAACAACCTTTTGATTATTTGCATATTTAACACCTATTTCTATTGCTGTGGATGCAGGAGGGTGAGACAGCGGTGCACTACGCCGCCGAGCTGACGAGGCAACAGGTGCATTGTGATCAGGAGGACACGGACATGATCCGCCTCCTGCTGCAGTATGGAGGCGACCTCAACGTCCAGACTAACCTCGTCAGTGGCGCCACTCTTTGTCATCCAGACTAAAGAATAAAAAATGAATTGAACTTTTAAAATCATTGTGCATTGATAGCCGCTTGCTGTATACATTCTACTCGGGGCTTTATTCATTATTTTGGAAATGGGGGGTGTTCAAAGTTGTAGATTGGGTGTAGTCAGACCTCTCCTGGGGTGTTCCAGATCCCAATTGGAGCAAATTTTGGAAGAGTATAGTTAAAAAATTGAGGGGGCGTTGGGGGGGGTGTGGGGGATGTTGGATAAATCCCCGATTCTACTGCACTTCTGCTGTATCTACGAATCTGTCCAGCGATATCTTTTCCATCCACATTCTAGTGACGAACATTTGTGACACTTTTGCTAGTGCAGTATACATGCACTGTAGGCCTACATGTAGGCAGCATCAGGTAAGAATTAAATATTATTCAAATGTATAGTTATGTATTTAGACACAAGAGACGCCGCTGCACTACGCGGCCAGGTCGGGCAATGCTGATGTCACGCTGGAAATCGTCGAGTTTCTGGCTTCTGAGAAGATACCAGCGGCTGTCAACAAGCAAGCCAAAGTATGATTGTCAACAATTTATGAAGTTGTGATGTAATAATGGCTACAAATTTGTTGATTCATTAAGACTTGTGAGTGACGAAGTAATACAAATTCTTCAAGTGCCATCAAATAACTGGTTAAATTCCATGAAATGAGCCCGTTGCCTCGGGTCTCCACACAATCTGACCATTATTGCATACGAAATGTGAGTTGTGACATCGATGCTGTAAAAAATCATTTTAGAACACGATCAACATTCAACACATGTCTGTCGGAGAATTTCAGACACATTCATGGATTGAAGAACGATTATCATGCGCGCTTCTGAATGCTGAAAAGCAGAACTCTTGTTTTTTCAGCACCACAGTGGTCAAAATCTGACATATAACCTCCATCTATTGTCTGTCGGTGCCTGAGCATGCCACACTGATGGCATGCATGTAAGGGTAATGTCACTGCGGTGCAGTGTGTATGAGTGATGAAATTTAATTGAGTCCTGCTGGTGTGTGGGTGGGTGGTGTGTATGACTGACGCCGTGTGTGTGTGTGGGTGGGTGGTGTGTATGACTGACGCCGTGTGTGTGGGTGGGTGGTGTGTATGGCTGACGCCGTGTGTGTGGGTGGGTAGAGTGCATGCTGGTGTGTGTCGTACAGTATGGCGTCTCTGCGCGGTTGATGGCTAGCGAACAGGGTCATGTATTGCATGTGGGTGCTGTGTGTATGTGTGTATGTGTGGCTGGGTGGCTGGTGAGTGTGTGGGTGGGTGGTGCATATGATGGTATGTGGGTGGGTGGTGTATAAGCTGCTGGGTATGGCACAGAACGTCGCCCCTGCGCTGTTTATGGCCAGCGAACAGGGATATGTATTTGCGTGTGAGTGCTGTGAGTGTGTATGTGGCTGGGTGGCTGCTAGGTGTGTGGGGTGGGTGGTGTATATGCTGGTGGGTTTGGTACAGAACGGCGCCTCAGCCCTGTTGATGGCCAGCGAACAAGGACACCTCGACGTCGTCAGGGTTCTCCTTGAGCACAACGCACGCGTCGACGTCTTTGATGAGGTGGGCCGCCTTAAACAAAGTCTTTAATGCAGGTTTTATCAACGCGCTAGTACCGGTACACTACATGAATTACAGAAAAATTCTTAAATGCTACTCTTTTCTACTTAAAGTAAGGTTTGACATATTGTGCTATTTTTTTAGGCTGTTGATGATTTCAGCCATGCTCAAGCTGAATTAGCTATGGTGGTGGGGTTGAATTTTAAGGACCGTGTGTAGTAGCAAAAACTATTACGGTCCGGTTGTGTGTAAGAGGGCCGCCACAGAACAGCTTCCCCTTCTTTAGTCGCCTTTTACGACTCGCCTGGGGAGCTCTGGGCTGCAAGTCTATTCTTTGTTCCGCGACTTGCTCGGTATAATTGTTTCTGAAGTACTGAATTAGTTATGAAAAATTTAGTGGGAATTTGGCTTTGATTTTACAGCAAAGAAAAGGAATACGTTAAATAAGTTGAGGCTGTGTCAGTGGCTTTTGCACTAAAATTTGCTGCTCTTCACCTATCACACACGCATGTTTGTAGCAAAGCAAGGCTGCTCTCCATCTAAAATACGTGTTCATGTTTGCAGCAAGGTAAGGCTGCTCTCCACCTTTCCGCGGAGAACGGCCACGACGCGGTGGCGGAGCTGCTGCTGCAGCACAATGCGTACGTCGGCTCCAAGAGCAAGCAGGGCGTCACGCCGCTGCACCTCGCCGCGCAGAACGGATACATCAAGCTCGTCAAACTGCTTGTAGAGACGCACGGCGCCACCACCGACGCACTCACACTCGTACGCGCGCACTTTATACGACCACGCATAACGAGCGCACAATCGCCTGTATGTAGTAGGCTAGATTTGCCCATTCTGGTTGATCACTGTCACAGAAAATGCAGAAACACACTGATGATTGATTAATAGTTTGCAACCATTTTTGTCACGAGTTGTTTTAACAATTACATTCATTCTTTAACCTAGCGGCAGCCTGCAGCTCTGCGATATTGGGTGGATTGTGGTACTCCGCAAAATTTTGATCCAATTGGAGTTGGGTTCAGCCATCTTTATGGTTTGTATGATGTGTGTTTTAAAGGCGAAGCAGACGCCGCTGCACTTGGCGGCGCGCAACGGTCAGAAGTTGATCGTGAGCACTCTGCTGCGTATGAACGCTGACGCAAACGCCACTGACACGGTATGGTTGACGTAGAATTCGCAGGGTGGAGGAAGTCATTCCTCCAAGATTTGCATTAGTCCAGTCCAGTCAGAGAATTAGTCCTTGTAGTTCTAGGCACGACTTTTCTATGCTTTTTATCAATTTTGAATTCAAAATGTAGGTAATTATTTAATTTGGTGCTATTTCTTATATTTTTCTCCCAAGAATGTTTTTTGTCTCCAGTGCTCGAGGTATTTGATAAAATCGTGCTGTTAGATAGACCTACGCTAGGCTCGATTATTTGTTGACTGTGTCCATTATTTTTATGGGGCAAACAGAAATGCAAACCAGTAACTCTTCCCACACACATCGCATAAAATGTGTGAAAGTTTAGAGAATATATAGAGCTTTATACAGAAGAATTCTAATTGACCCTTACTAATAGCTTTTAATCAGAATAGTATTTTAAGCTGCCCAAGGATATCCATCGGCATGGCTGCTAAGATAGTCAGCTACAGACATTATTTATTCGTTTTTGAAAATACAGAAAATTTTGTAATTGAAAAAAATTAAAATCTGGTAATTTGTTTTTCTTGCAGCAAGGTCAGACGCCCCTCCATCTGGCGGCGGAGAACGATCACTCGGATGTCGTGAAAATGTTTCTCAAATATCGTCCGGAGCTCGTCACCATGGCTAACTCTGTGCGTTTTTATTTATCTGTTATTTTTACAAAACGTTTGTCAACATAATTGTCAGACTTTTTCTGTAATTTCAATCTATGAGGCTTTGAAACTACGGATGCACGAAAGTGATGGCCGTGAATATAATATTGAGACCAAAGTAAATTTCTTACTCATGACTTTGATGTCTTTTAAAGGAATAACTGCTATGATTTCATTGATAGAAATTTGCATCCGTCTATCCTGCAAACGACTGGCAGCGCAAATTCTTGCCGTCAGCTAGAAGAACACTACAGATATAGCATATTGTGCTGTTGTTGCGCTAATAATTATTTGCTTTATTGTATGTTCAGGATAATGTAAGTATCTTTTTTTTGATGTGTAGATGATTTAGACTAGCGATGCCTGAAGATTTATTTTTTTAGCTAGGATAAACGTTTGTACTTCGACGATTTTCAGTGCATACTCCAAGCCTTAATTAGCACTTCCTCAATTTCCTCATGTAGTGTAGTTGATTTTGGCTTGTTTAGTGTGTCGTAGTGTGAGGTATTTAACATATTTCAACTAAATTTTTTAAGTTTTATATCCGTACCCACCATTGCGAGTTAACCTCGAGTTGGTCAATCGGCGAGTTGAGCGTGACGGTTGTCAATCTCCCATGCCTAGCGTGACGTCACTCAATCCGCTTGAGCCAACTCGAGGTTAACTCTCAATGTTGAATACCAATATTAGTGTAAGTTTACTAAGTGTATTTAATATCTATGATAGCGGACTTGTTTGGTCCTAGACTCCACCCACATGAACTTTGTATAAATTTTATTGGTTAAGCCTCTGATCTCTTACTCCTGATTTATAAAGATTGCATAATTAATTACTGCAAATACAGCATTGTATTTGTCTGAATTATTATCACTACTACGTGGTGTATACATTGCGCAATATTTAACTAAATTGCTTACGGAAAAAATTGACGAAATCGTAAATGAAGCTAGTCTTACACAATTATTACTTTGTAATGCCTTTCGTGAAATTTTTGTGTAGTTTATTTTGGCGCGACTATAGAGCACTATGAGTGGCCATCAAATCCAATCATCTAACATTATTTATAGAAATAATATTTGAAATGATTTGACTTAATATTATATTCTTAGTCTTGATGGCACCGGTACTAAAATTGTTGTGCTTTGTTTAGAATGGCATGACGTGCGCGCACATTGCAGCGAGCAAAGGCAGTTGTGCAGTGGTGCAAGAACTGATGAAGTTCAGCAAAACCGTTGTCATCACCGCCAAGAATAAGGTTTGTTAGTCTAAAAGTTCATGTGATATTTACTTAGCAGAATTACTAGCGCGCTATAACAACGAATTGATGCGTTGTTTGAAAGCTCACAGCGGTGCAGTGGCCGCACTCTCGCGGTGCAGTGGCCGCGTTCCTTTTCCAGGCATAGATGGGTGCACCGGTGCAGGCTTGCTTGAAAAAATTCGCCAGTAGAAGCACATCCTGAAAAGTTCCAATTTGAAATGTAGAGTGCACTTTAAATATCTTGCGATTAGCGGGTAAATAATAATAGTAAAAACTGTTGGCGTGGTGTTCCCCTGTTTCAGACCAACGAGTCGACGACGCTCCACCTGGCGGCGACTGGGGGCCACGCGGACGTCGTGAGGGCCCTCGTCAACGCAGGCGCCTCGGCGGCAGATGAGAACTCTGTGAGTCAGCTAGTGGCGGTCCTACACTGAGGCCAAATGAAGCAAGGACTCCCCAATTTGTATTCCCTCTCCCCCCCCCCAATTAAATTTGACCTAAATTTAAGATCTGGCTTCTCAAATTAAAAATTTAGCACCCCCCAATGCCTGCCGCATAATGCAGCAAACGCCCGTGGAAATAAATTTTGTGTTAAAATGTGTTCCTTTATTAGCAAAAGCAAACAAGAAATGACTTCTATGAATACACAATTAAACTTGCAATAGAAAATCAATCAATTACACCTACAGAAACCTCAACTAAAATACTAGTACTATAGAGTCTGTTAACCCCTAGTTGGATATTTTAGTTTAAAATGCACTTTACGACTGCAACTTTGCGACTGCGACTTTGTTTAGCAAAGCATCCACTCCAGCCTCCTCCTCGACACGCAACGAGCCTCGACGAGTCTGTCTAGGATGGCGATATTTTGAAGCCTTTCATTATTTTTCTTCAATATAATGTAGCAAAACCAATGAGGTATTAAAAAACCGAAGTGGATGAAATTCAATTCATGTAAATGTTCATCAATCCCTCTAGCAAATCAAATTTGTTTACGGGATTTGCTAAGTGATTCTCATGTACGTTGTAAGGATGGCATGACAGTGCTACACCTGGCGGCCAAGTACGGTCACACGGCTGTGCTGAACGCACTGCGCGATCAAGTACCCTGGACTCTCACCAGCAAAAAGGTCCACTAGCACATCGGAGATTTGATGTCAACCATTGTCCGTTGGCAAAAAAAGCACACTAATGTCTCTAGCATTGACAATACCATGTTGAGACATGTTAATATGAAGTAATAAATATGAGATAGATAGATAGATAACGGCAGCAAGCCAAATGCCAAAACATTACGACGTGACAAAATGTAATGGTTTGGAGTGATGTCATATCAGGTGCAAATACCAAAATGGCAGCGTGAGAGCTACCCATATGCTTGCCTGAAGTTTGAAAAAAAGATTATTGTAACAAAAACCTAACAATTTGCATGCATCAAAAATCATTTGGTGCCGTACTTAATCTTTTTGGGCTAAATCACTTGTAAGAACAGTGAGGCGCTGTGGTGTAGTGATTAAGACGTCAGACTCGAATCCAGGTTCAAGTCCCCGCGCCAGCAACTAGGAAACTATGCGTTACGGGCCCTTCAGCATAGCTGTTAGACACACATGTGTCGCTAGCTGATAGTCATTGTCCAGGGTAATTTATTATTCTGATTGGCGACGGGAAGGGCATCCGGTCGTAACACTCAGCGTCAGTATAAGCGACTAGCCTGTATTGAAACTGAAATGGCTTACAGGCTTGCCTGTAAGGCATTAGAATGGACATCAAAAGCGATGAATATTAATATTGTAAGGACTAAAAAGAGTTGGTGCGCTGTCTGGCAGACTGGGTACACAGCGCTGCACGTCGCCGCTCAGTACGGTCAGATGGAGTTTGTGCGTGAGATGCTGACGCGAGTCTCTGCCAGTCTCGTCACTGTTCCCCCGCAGTCAGACGGACCCGTCGTCATCGAGATCGAGGTACGTGGCGGGTCTACATGGATGCTAAATGACGCCAGGCGTCCCAGCTTAAGACTTGGCCACTGAGGACCGGTGGCGTCTGCAGTTTTTGGTAACTTGAGATTTCACCCTTCAAGATTGCTTATAAGTAATGCTGGTATTACCAGCATTACCAGCTGGTGATACTGGTTAAAGAGGGCTAAAGTGTGGTTTTTTGGCATTCCAAATCTTATTGTTGGCTACTCCATCTCCAGTTTTAAGTCCCTCTCTCAACGCTCACTTTAAAAATATTCAATGGCTTTAATTTACTGTTATTGTATTCAGACAGCCTTATTTCTGTATTGATGCTATGCAGTATAGTGATATTTTTATAATATTTGCACACTGACTTTAAAAAACTTTGCTAAATAAAAAAAACTAATACTATGTTCGAGTTTTTGGAACTAAGTGTTTTTATTCAAATTTTTTTGCCAAAACTCTTTCAATTCCTTTCAAATTTTCAATCATTTTTAATCGTTTAACTTCATTCAAATTTTCCTTTCAAATTTTCAATTTTTTTTCTCTAAATTTTTCTCAAAAATTGTCAGTTCTTCTTCATTCAAATTTTCTGTCCAAATTTGCTTCCAGGTTCATTTATAGGACTCCATCTGTTGACTGTTTGTCACAGCACGGCTTGACGCCGCTGCACCTTGCCGCTCAGTCCGGTCACGAGGGGCTTGTGCGCATGTTGCTCAACCTTACCGGGATCCGCCTAGAGGCCGCCACCGTCCTCCATGTACGTCCAGCCACGCCTTGTATCAGGTGGCCTTGTGGAAAAAGCGCAGATTTGGTTGTAAATTAGACGTATAAGAAGTCATCTGCATGTGCAACGACAATAAATGTAAAAATATGCACGCTTCGCTAGGAAAGCCTAAGGAAAAGTATTGATTTAAGTTGTATGCATGTTTCAATCTACACTGTTTCTTTGAAAGGTGACAGTTTTGTGCACCTGCTGCTTCAAGAGACATCAGTGCTTTAGCTGTAGCTACGCATGCTGTAGATCCTAAGCAGCTGCTGTAGATCCTAAGCAGCTGCTGCAGATCTTAATCAGCTGTTGCGCTTGCTGCGCAGGGCTACATCGCGCTGCACCTCGCAGCGCAGGCCGGCCACACAGACGTCGTCAGCCTGCTGCTCAGCAAGAAGGCCGCGCTGCTAAAGGTGAAGACGAAGCAGGGCCGCACGAGCCTGCACCTCGCAGCCTCGCATGGACACCTCGACATGACGTCACTGCTCGTTGGACAGGGATCCGACATCGACGCCTACGACAAGGTCGCTGCCTTCTTATTCTTCTTCTTTCTTCTTTAATGAGCGCTTCACGCTTATTGATATCTTATACAGTGTATAAAAACTGCATTTTCGGTACGGATTTTCAAGTACGGATTTTCTGATTTACCGCATGAACTTGTCGATTTTACTATTTATCGCATTTTTTTGCTTTAAATGTCATTTTACTCACTTACAACAGTTTGGAGGAACTCTGTGAGCGAAGACCTAATTTGGTTGCATGCGGCTTGGAAAAGATAAAAAAAATCATTAGCAACTAAAATATATCATGTAACTAAAAATTACACATTTAAAACATGATAGATAACAAGAATAATGTCATTTCCTTAGATTGGAATCATGTTGCAAGGTTGTTGCATATTCTCAAACAATTTTTAAGATTTTTCTTGCCTTCAGATTAATTTTGTTTCAAAAGTTAATTTCTAAAGCCTCCAATGATGATAATGATGACGATGACGTGACGATGACGTGCAGGGCGGGTGGACTGCGCTGCACTACGCTGCCAAGGCCGGTCACCTGGAGGTGGTGAAGCTGTTGGTGGAGAGCGGCGCAAACACGCGCTACCAGACGCTCGACCGCAAGGTGGCGCTCAGCCTCGCGGCGTCCTCGTGCCACACGGCTGTCCTCAGCTACCTGCTGCTGAGGGACCGAGACACCTCCCAACTCATGGACGACAACAGGGTAGCCACCGTGCCTGCCTGGTCTCTAGCTAAAACCTCATAGTGGCTAATATTAACCCACACAGGGCCACATTGACGAAGCGCTGTGGCCTTGTGGTCAATATGGCTGGTCTTGGATTTCGAGTGCGGCAGTTGTCGATTCGAATCCCGGCCGTGGCAATGATTGTGAATTCTTCGTGCGCCGTTAGCAAAGGTGGTTTAATTTCGTCAGCCACAAGATTTTCTACCTGTCTATGGAGGAAGCACCACCAGCGACCATCAGCTGGTGCAATTGGGTATCACCTCCTCCCCGTATAGGGCTACTAAAGAAAAAAAACAAACAAAATACTATAAACACATGTGATAAAGTATGCTCTTTGTTCATGCTCTCTGTCTTTTATACACATTACTGCTGCTTAGCGTGCTTGACAGCGTTTTGTTGCCTCTTCAAGATTCAGATAAATGCTGTGTGTTACCGTTGCAGTTTATTGTCTTCATTTGAGTGACAAAATTATGATGCATTTTAGAGTGCTTGGATGGAAAATCGATCACGGATACATTCCATTTTTATTCAGTTATACAGGCACGAACAATTTGATTGAGAAGGAGAGGTATGAAGTGTTGAAGAAACGGGCAGAGGATTAGACGGAATGAATAAGTGGGATGAGGCTTCCTGTCTACATATGCCTTTTTTGGCGCTGGTTACTGATCACTATGCGAACATTATACCCGTGATTTTGTTGCTCTTTTATTCTTTTGTTCTTCTTTTTCTGCAGTTTGTTCTTGACCTGATGATTGTCGGTAAGACAAACGACAACGACACGGTCGAGGAGTTTGTCCTCACCTCCTCCGCGCCCGTGGAGACCGCCGTCAAGCTCTCTAACGCCTTCCGCTCCCTGGCGACCAAGGAGAAGGAGAGCTCGGTGGACCTGTGCAACGCAGGGGACTACTGCGAGACGATGGCGACCAAGCTGACGGCCATTGCGGCGGGGGGGAATGGGGCGAGCATGTTGCTGCAGGCTGTAGACGAGAGGGGCACGCCCCTGCTCGACCTGCTCATCTACTGCCAGCAGAAACAGGTGACTGCGGGCTACTTTTCCTTTTCTTTTCTTCTGTTGCACCTACCATGTGGAATGGTAGCTCTTCCTCTCCTACTCGGCACATGTTCTAGGTCCGGAGTGGAAGTTGAGTTCTTTGGCGTGGACTTTTATCAATTCGCTAAATTTGGTAAATTAAATGCGTGCGAAAATTTCAGGTTTTACAGTATATTAGTACATTTTGTAGGTGAGGAGTAGAATTATAATTGTAGTTCTATGATCTCAGGTCGTTCTGATTACTAGAATAATAATTATTGTTCTATGACCTAAAGTCTAGATGACTAGAGTAATACTGCTAAACATAGAAATTTTTGAGTACATGTTTTTTTCCTGAATTTTGCGTATCTGGAATACTCGTGAAAATTTCATACATCAAATATAAAGCTGCAGAAGCTACTATAATGGGAAGTCTTTAAAGGCATGAAAATTAAGTGTAGCGAAATTTCTTAGAGGCAAAAACCGAAAATAAAATGCATCAAAAATGTCTTGTTTTATAGTTATAATTGCTCTGTTGATCCCAGGTGGTGTCGCACCCCCTCGTTCAGAAGTACTTGTCGGAGGTATGGACAGGCCATCTGTCCCACTGGGCCGCCTGGCAGATGTTGCTCCTCTTCTTCACACTCGTGGTCCTGCCCCCGGTCTGGGTCGTCGTGTCACTGCCGCTGAAAACAAGGTTCAGTCAGGTGAAGAGGGTTGGATGTGTTTGCAACGAGCTACAAGCAGTGGTGGGAAATACAGTGTGCAGGGTCCCATGTATTTTTTTAATGAGCATGCCAATGAATCATTAAAAATGTTCACCACAAACCTGTGGCTTATAGTCTCGTGCAATTATGCAATACATGTCTCATATGCAAAAAAAAACAATCAGGCCTTTTGGGTCTTTTTGCCTAGTATAATACATGGCTATATACTGCAATATATGCTTTCAGCACACCACATGATCACTATGTTATACAATGCTGGGCCTTCTAATTAAAGTTTCAGGTATCAACTATCAAGACAGTGTCGGGTGCCGGGTCTCATATTGAGGTGGGGGTTCTGAGACACGGCGGCATCCGCCTTACTTTAAGAACTGGCTACAAGCATCTTGCTGCTCGTTCGTTCTTGTGGAGTAGCTTCGCGAGGCTTTAAATAATGAATTAAATAGACCTTAGTAATGCCTGGGAAAGCAATTCCATGACTATAGCGGGCTTGTTTGTCATCCAATCTGTAAATATTCATGCGTACGCACAGGTTTAGACGTTTGCGCCCTGATGAGGACTGCGGAGCTGAAAAAAGTGCCTGAGCAAAATACTTTCTAAAGTCCTTAATATTAAAACTTGAATTTTTGACTTTCTATGATATGGTTTGCGCTCCTATGGTCTCAAAGTATGTCAAAACATTAAGTCGACTTATAGCAATTGCTTTCTACATTGTAAATATAGTCTAATGGCTAAATATGTACTGATGCTGTAATGTCCTTTACATCGAGATTGACCTCTAACGTTTGGGTTGAGTTCAACCTACATATTGATCAGGTGCCGGTGGTCAAGTTCATGTCCTACTTGGTCTCGCACCTGTATCTCATCGGGCTCATCATCCTCTGTATCGTCTACCCTCCGGTCAACATCTGGGACTCCTCTGACCTCATCCCACACTGGTATGAGTGGCTCCTCCTAGCCTGGATCTCCGGCCTGCTTGTGTCCCAGCTCACCAACCCGGAGGACCGCGCGGGGCTCGGCTGGATCAAGGTTGTGGTCATTGGCGTGTGCGCCGTGGGCGTGATGATACACCTCACGGGCTTCGCGTTCCAATACGACAACCGGTTGGTGTGTTTGTACGTGCGCAACCAGTTTTTCGCCTGTTCACTTCTTCTCTGCTTCATACAGATCTTTGAGTTCCTCACATTCCATCATCTGTTTGGTCCTTGGGCGATCATCATCCGCGAACTGATGAAGGATCTCATGCGCTTTTTAGTCGTTCTGGGAATATTCCTCCTCGGCTTCACCTTCAATCTTGCCGCCATCTACTTGCCCGTCACCGCCCCTCCGCCTCTCGATCCAAATCTCGGAGATGGCAACGGAGCGGCGGGGATCCAGGCTCGCACCGCTCTCGGAACGTTTGAGCTCCTCTTCTTCGCGATGTTTGGGCAGATCGACCCGCAGAACATGCCGCCGATGAACCAGAACCCGTGGTGGAGCATATACCTGCTCAAGTCGATGGTGGGCGTGTACATGCTGATGACGTTCATCGTGCTTGTCAATCTGCTCATCGCGATGATGACAGACACGTACGCCAACATCCAGGAGCAGTCGGACATCGAATGGAAGTTTGGACGGGCGAAGCTCTTCAGGAACATGAACAAGACGTCGTCGACCCCGTCGCCGATGAACTTGCTGACGAAGCTCTTCGTCTACATCAAGATACTCATCAAGCACAGAGGTTTGTGGTTGACATCTGTAAAACATCGCACTTTTGCTGCGTGTTATTTTCGCAGTTTTGCCTCTTTCAACACTTCTCAATTCCTGCATTAACCAATAATTGCTTTTCAGTTGCTCGATGACTTCTTTCAATGCCTAAGTGGATTGCATATCCATTTTTACTATTATTATTTTTATTATAATTCTTTTTTTTGGACTTGATACTACATTCCCAGGCGATAAAAACAGGCCTATGTAAAGGATAGGCCTGTGATATATATATGATTTATTATTATTATAATATTATATTTGATCAATTACTTCAATCACTGGGGAGATTTTTGATAAATTATCCATAATCGTTGATGATGTGCATGTGCACATGCGATGCATTTTTTATATGAATCTTAATCACGAAACAAGCACGTGGTTATGCGCTTGGAAAGTGAAACGAAATTTTGGTATTTTGACCCAAAGTAACGTCATGTGACAGCTAATGATGTCATTGCAGGTGCGGTGTGCAGCCTGGACACGCAGCGATTCGTCGACGAGGAGGAGATGTTGGAGGGGAGCGAGGGGGGAGGGTACATTCTGCCCCCGGCGGGGGGCGATTCAGCCAAGATGGGCTGGATCAGTGCCCGAAGGGGCACCCAGATCATGCCCCTCGAAGGTTCTTGCCCTTCTCACGCCTGCAGTTTCATTTGAAACATTTTAAATTTTAATGAAATTCATTTTATTTAAGATTTTAGAGCATAATTTAAATTAATTTGTCATTTACCATTCTCACAATATTTAGCTCATGCCAAAATATTTCTACCACTTTTTAGGCTTGGCCCAAATAGATTCGGCTGGACTCAGATAGACCCATGTGATTGATTTAAGCGTTGTACGTGATAAAGTGACCGTTTGGCATAGCCTGATGTATCTCATTTTAACGTATGTGCGGGTCGGGTATGTTGTAAAACAAGCGCACCCAGAAAGCCATGCATTGCTTGGTGCGGCAGGTGTGGTCACTCAGAAGGTCGTACACATAGAGGACGTCGTGGTTTGGACGGACGTTGTGGAGCGCTACACTGCGCTGCAGAACAACGAAGCCGCCACTTCCAAGGACTCTGCAGACGATTGAGGCCAAGCATAAAACTGTGTGGAAACGCTCAGGAATGGCGTTCCTGTCATGCAACTCAAGTTCAGACTTGGATACTACCAATTTACCAAATAGCGAATAGGCTAGGCCTACATACTGTAGACTCGCAAATTATCCCCCAAAAAGAAACCCTGGTGTCAAAACTAATTAAGTATCGTAAAAGAAATTACATGTAAGCAGCGTTGGCAATATACAATACTATAAAACATGACACTTTTTGGTGCACGTTGTTTTCGCGTTTTTGAGGACTGCTATAGCTGACTGATATAGCTTCTACAGATTTTTGCGCTTTTTACCGATTCGAAATATTCGCCAAAATGACAAGCAGGCACAAATTTGATGTTTTACAGTGTATAGATCTACGGTGGATTACAAAATCTAGTTGAACATCCATGACATCTGAACAGTATAACGGATTTTATTTTTGGGGGATCATGGTGTACGTACCCATTGGCCTTCACTATAACATCGTATACCGTGGGTCTTGGAGTCACAGCGGTCTAGGTCTTGGCAATGGCCACTAGAAGGGAGTGAATCAGTGAAAGTGAGCTGGAACGGTGTTCCGGTTAAGATTTAGAAAGGGAACGCTGTTAATTTCTGCCTAGAATTTTTTATGCTGGGAGCCTAGGGCTCAGACGCGTTCTAGGGCTCAGACGCGTTCTGCAATGCCCTTCGCTTTTGGTCGACGTCATCTTCACCCCAGGCTTTGGCTTTCTCCAGAGCCGCGTTTTCATAATTATTAAATAATTTTTTGCACTTTCAGCACTGCCAAGAAGTCAGCAGAAAGCATATAGACAACAAACAAGTAGTATAGGATCAGCAGTGATAGGACAGTCAGCTGTGATATAGGACAGTACTCGGCTGTTAATTATTTAAAACTTGAATCCTTGTGCTGCCCTAAGGGATAAACTTGTATATAATAAGTATGCATATTGCTATGCCGACACTGTTAAATTTGGTGCAATATCAGGCCTGTAGCGTGACCATCCGCAGGGGGGGGGGGGCAAGAATTTTAGCAGGGGGGGCAGACATTTTAGCACTCTACTCACTGTACAAAGTTTATGACACTTTTCCTCTCGAATCGAACTCACGAGCGGGGTGGGGGGGGGGGGGGTTGGGGC
>JAQIWG010000085.1:0-48943 GCA_034695025.1 Chamaedrilus cognettii | reverse complement strand
TCTTTGTTGGTCTACCATATTCTTCTTTGTTTGTCTGTCATATTCTTCTTTGTTGGTCTACCATATTCTTCTTTGTTTGTCTGTCATATTCTTCTTTGTTGGTCTACCATATTCTTCTTTGTTCGTCTACCATATTCTTCTTTGTTGGTCTACCATATTTAATTTTTCCTAACAGCTACTTTGACCATATTTTATTTTTCCCAACAGTTACTTTAGGCCAACGCGAAAGCTGAGGCAGAGTACATTGTCGGCTCACACGATACCGCGAGATGGTCATTGAGTGCAAAGCAGGCCGTGTGTGCACGATAAAGGTGCGCGTGAAGAGCAAATCCTTCATGTGATGAGTGCATAGGCTACAGAGCTAGGACTCTAGTCATTTGTCGTCTCAAACTCTCCAAACGTCTGCGCGCATTGGCTGCAAGCCTTCAATTAATAAAAACAGTGGGTCGATAGTTGTGCGAAGGAGGCACGATGACTCCTTGCTGGCATAACGATGACTCTCAAAACAACAGAGTTCACGAAAGGTGGACATAACTATTGGCGATCGCGGTTTGCTTGCAAACCGTGATGTCATGTTGAAATATTTGATTCAGGAGTAGCTACAGCGACGAGACTAACAACTGAAATCACAACATTTTCAGATAATGTTATTCGCTTAGTTAGTGAAATTTTATGTATTGGCTAGTGAAATTTAGGTCTAATGCCTTTGTAGGTCAACAGCAAATTTAATATGTAAATGACACAATCATAATCATAGCAAGAAGGTCATACTAGTAAAAGTTGCCACTCAGTCTAGTCAGGAAGTGTCGACGCCTGAGTATTCGGTTCATACAAAAACCAACCACTCACAGAAGTCCAGCGCAAATACGGATACACAGAGCAATGGGATTTCACTAAAGCGTTCGACTCAACGTGCGATGACGTCACTGAACGTCAACGACCAACCGCGCGCACAGAATGTCAAACATCCACCCAAGGCGGCGTTCCGCCCGACGGACGGGGGCTGGGGGTGGGTGGTTGTGTTCGGCTCTAGCGTTTGTCACTTCTTTCTACTTGGCATAGCTCGGACCCTGGGCATAGTCTTCATCCTGATGAGGGAACGCTTTCACGCCTCGGCCAAGGGCACGGCGCTCGTGGCAGCCATCTTTGTTTGCATTCGGTCCGGCGGAGGTGAGAAGTGAATGTTGTTTTGTAGACGGTTTTATTAGCGGGACAATTAGGTTGATCTTTAGTCATTCGATCCACATTATTGTCTGGCTCATTGAAATAGCGAAGCAGACACGCTCAAAAGCACTCCATACATTAGTCACCAACTTGCTCGCGAAAGGCGCATCAAAAAATACGCCCTTGGAGTAGATTAGATGGAGGTTAGATTACATTCTTCATGAGCAGACTACTAATGGTTATGAATGCTTTCATGGAGTAATTTGTAGAATATAGGACAACAATCGTCGCTTGCTGCGAGAGAGACGGCATAAGAACTTGATAGGCTATGTTTCGTTTACAAAATGCTCTACATGTAATATTGTTGATATCAGCAATTTTGTGTATAGGCCTGATGATTCCTGCTGATGATTTATGTTGACATTGAGACATGGACTTAGATGTAGCCTACATGCAATCATTGTCTGACTATAGCCGTGGCTACATGTATACGGCCTTGAACACTACCAGGCTAGCTAACCCACTCTTCCACTATAACTTCAACTCTATCCTCAGCGCGTGAGGGCGCCCGACAACACGTCGAGTTTAGCGGCTTGACGGCTTGAGTGCAGCGAAGGCACGAATCAGCCTCACCCAACTCAGTAATCAAGTAGACCTGTACGACTTTGAGTGACTGGGCAAGTGGAGATCTCCGTTTAGATGCAAAATAGGCGTAGACTCTTTTTCGACGTTAGCTCTTCAGAATGAGCAGAATTAAAACGATTCTGGCTGCTCTCAAGGCGTAAAAGTTTGAATGTTGGACTGCAATCGTCGCCTGCTGCCATTGCGAGCATTGTGTGTATACGATCCAGGGACGCATCCTTTATCTGCAAGGTCGACACGTGATCAAATCTTGCAGTAAAATCAAACAGTCTTGTAAAACATTCATCAAACACCGTGCACACTGAATCATCCACTCCGATTCATCTGACAGGTCTATTAACTATGATTCAACGCAACAGATATAGAATCTAAAACACACATTCGTGCTTGTGGCGCGTGCAGGGCCTGTAGCGAGCCTGCTCAGTGACAGGTTTGGCTGCCGCCGTGTGGCGTGTACGGGCGGACTGCTGTTGTTCGCTGGGGTGGCGCTCAGCGCCTTTGCGTCCAGCCTCGGCGTCGTCTGCGTCACCTTCGGCCTCATCGGCGGTAAATGGGGACTTGCGAGGGAAGTGACTTCTCGCAGTCACACCTCTGCTCTTCACGTACACGCAGAGAGTCACGTGATCTAGTAATACGCTGAGTCATAGCGATGAGGCAGTCAGTTGCTTAGGCTTGCAGTGCATGCCGCAATGACGTTGGTTGTACCAGTGTGACGTCACATAAAACTCTAAAAAGAAATATCTGTCTTGGGCTCACTTTACCAAAAACAACAATCGTCCACGGATGTTGTTTTGTCAGATTTTGTGCTGATTGACAGATTTTTCAAAAACAGACATAATTTTGTGTCAAAATGTGACAGATGACATAATGTTTGTTTGTGAATAAATTAATTAGTGAATCTTGTCAATAAAAAAATTCAAACGGTCCCTTTGGGTTAAGTGTTCTATAATTATTTGTATGTAATCTGCGTGCCAAAACGATGCGTGCTAGGAAGCATTGCCTACATGTAAATGTCATTGCGATGTTAGATTTGATAATGGGTAGCATGATCTGCCTAATATGAATGACACTTGGATCAAATCCTAAAGTTAGGCATCCTATACGGCCAAAGGGCACCATGCCGTTGTCATAATTCAGCACAGTATATGCCAATCTGATAACCATGGAATGGGTCTGTCAGATAACGCCGATGAGACAGCCTAAAGTTGGTCGAATTGTTTCTAATTATAACAAATCAATATTCATCACGTGATTTACTTGCGTAGAGGCGTGCACGTAGTATTTCCTTGTTGCTCAGGCGTTGGGTCGATGCTTCTGTACTCTCCCTCCTACATCATCGTCAGCTACTGGTTCGACAAGAACAAGGGCAAGGCCATGTCGTTGTCGACAATTGGGACAGGGCTGGGCAGCATCGTGATGGCATTTGTCATGACGGGCCTCACGACAGAGTACCAGTACTTCGGCACAATGCTCATCGTCGGGGCCTTGATGTTAAACTCCTGCGTCGGAGCCGTCTTATACCTAAACCCACCGACAATAAAAACACCTCAACCTCCGATTATAATACAGTTATGCGAAACCACAAGCGCAGATTGTCAACAAAGAAACTCACCCGATGCAGAAACAGAAGTTGGTTTGAGTCAGACAACTGCTGAGAACAATAACGACGTCACGAATGAACGTCTAACGTCTCAGACGCGTTACAACGCAGCGGAAAGCACAGTGGAACTATCCACAGCGCCTGCCCGCAAGACCTCGCGTTATCCGCCCTGTCTGCGCTCAACCCTCTGGCACAACGTCCCCTTTATCATCCACTGCCTGATGATGTGCGGCCTGCAGGGCTGCATCCAGTCAGTCATCATCTTCATCCCGAGCTACGCGAGCGAGCTGGGCGCCAGCGTGGCCCAGGAGGCCTGGGTACTCACGGCCTTCGGGCTGGCCGACCTGGCGGGCAGGTTCGTTGCAGGGTTTCTCTTCGACGTCAAGTGGGCGCGGCCACGGCGCGCGCCCATGTACGCGACTGTGTCCATCCTGTTCGCAGTGTTCGCAATGGTGATGACGCTCACGCAGACTTACCTCTGGCTTACCGTCGTGACGGTCCTGATGGCGTTCTTCGAGGGAGGAGCGCACAGTCAGCGCGCGACCATCATCCCGGAGCTCGTGGAGACAGAGCAGATGTCGATGGGCGTGGGGATCGGGTTCTTCTTTATGGGAGTGGGCAATCTCTACGGACCGGTGGCTGGGGGTAGATGGTTTTGAAATTATTTTGATTTGTTTGTGATTTAGGGACCGTGTGTAGCACATATAGGCTACACGCAGTCCGGTTCTGTGCAAGAGAGCCGGCACAGAACATCTTCCCGTTCTTCAGTTGCCTTTTACGACCCAAAACTAATTTAGTTCTTAAGCCGTTTAGCGATACATAATGATTGAATTTTTAAACAATTACTAGGCCTATTGCTGCATTATTGGTCTTACAATTTAGTTATTGCTGGCAGGTGTAGTCGCATAACATTTATCAACGCGATATTTACTATAGGAATACTTTTCAAGCTGTATAGGTTAACGTTAGTGCGCTAATCATCGTTGCATGATGGGACACAATTTTTGTTGTAGACCTCTATTATTCTTATCTATATTAAATGCTTTTACACACGCATGCTTCTGTTTTCTGTGAAGGAGCTCTGAAGGACCTGACGGCCACCTACAAGTACAGCTTTCTCTTCGGTGGCGCCATCTACCTCAGCTTCTGCCTCATGAACGTTGTCTACCGAGTCTTCATGTGTCATCGCCGACACGTGGCAAGACGGAACAACGCGGAGGATATCGGTCGGACCAATGGAGCAAAGGGATCGTCGTCATAGAAACTTAATTAAGAATAATTATTGAATACAACTAGCGCAATCTTTGTATTGTATTTGGCATCTGAAATCATTTCTTGATAAAGATGATTTTGCGAAATATAGTGCAACTCTGCAGCCTATGCACCATCTCATTTTAACATCTCTCTGTGTTAATTTATCTAACCTGACCAGGCCGTAGTAACTGCGCCGCGAGTGTAACTGAGCTGCATTACATAGATATGTCGTTAACTCCGTATAAATATTTATTAAGCAGATTGACATTAATGGTAACTAACTAGAAGTATTTCGTAGCAATTACTTGACTATAGGCTAATAGTGTATTTATCTTTTCAGGTTTTTAAAGCAGCATAATTTATCAAGTAATCTTTTCATACAATTTTTCAATTAAATTAAAAAAAATTCTAACTTAAATTTCATAAAAATATGCATAGTGTAATTTTATGATTAACTACGCACAGCGAAAGAATGGCAACTATTCATCCAATTGTTGAACGTCATTATTCAATGCTAGTATATTACAGTACGATTTAGCAAGGAAAAAATGATGGAAACTGCAACAACTTGACGTTTATTACCAACTACAACGCAGTGCTGTTGTCTACTATCAGTGCATCAGGCTAAGTTATAGAATGTCTAACAATCTTCAATTGGAAATCATTATCATATGAGAAAGATCGTTGGTGTCTGTCGTAGTTCATATAATGCTACACCTACTGCATATTCAAACTTCAGTGATTGACACCCTTGACAAACGGGAAGAACACAAACTGAAACCCACAAACTTCAAACCAGAAACTTTCTTCCGTCACCAAACTCTTCGGAGCTACCAAGCATCAGGATTTTATGATGAAGATTTCACACCAGAGCTTACTCTATTGCATACAAATCTGAAAGCATTTAAAAACTACCTTTTCAAAATTTGCAAAAGTATGAAGAAGGCTTGTTTTGTAAATAATGACAATGCAGCCTTCTTCAACACACCAGGTCGAGATCCAAAATTGACATTCAGTACTGATATGAAATCATCAACATTTAAAATTTTAAGTGCTGGAACATAATTCATGCACAAATTTCATGCTTCCCTTTAAAATACCCTCCACTGATCAAGAATCTTTCATGCAAACAATATCCGACTAGTGCACACTGTGTGACATCCCATCTCCACCCTTCCTCCGCCCAACCTGCTCCACCATCCTCCTCTCCTCCCACTTCCTCCCCCTCATTCCTCCTTTGGCTTGTTCCCCGCTCCCTTCCCCTGTGCAGTCTCCTCCACCTTGGGTTTCTCCCTCACCACAGCGTGCTTGAAGGCGTCTACCACGCCGCCGAAGACGACGCTGCAGACGAGGTTCTCGAAGGGGTGGAAGGGATCGTGGATGCCCGCAACGAGGTAGAGGATACGCAGGAAGACAAAGGTCGCGACGACTGCAAGGTAGAGCAGCTGCGCATGCAGTTCGATGTAGCCGAGGTCGTGCAGCACGAAGGCGATGGACGCGCACAGACTCGCCTTGGTCGCACTGTCGACACCGACATTTGTAGTAGAAATACAATATCATACGGCAACATGATAAATTGATAACAACATGAAAAAAACAAATGGGCTGCACACAAGCAGAGCTTCTAAACATTTCATGAGTTTTTGATTCGTTCATCACATAGCATAAATTAAATGTAGGCCGAGATATAGGCCTAGATTTACATAGCCTTCTGTAATAATGATCTTTTGTCCCTGCGGTCGAATTGGGACAGGAGCATTATAGGCCTTGGCCTTTATTTAAATTATTTTTTGCATAAATACTAACTTCTCACTTTGGATACTGTATTAACATTAAGTCCGGTTAGGATTATTCTGACTTCTGAATGTAAAAACTTAGTAGATTTAAAATAGATGTAAGAGTATTAGATCTGTATTGTGTGTAGCAACGATGCAAGCAACCACGCAATTCTATTTTTATTCATCGAAAATTTCTAATATCTGTCATCATGCAGCATTTTATGCTCACTGAGATTTGAGATCACATAGGCATTTATTACACAAAAACAGCACTCAAGACCATAATTAAATCTTCCCAGAGCACAGTAGGCCTCACACATGATAGTTGATAGGTACTCATAAATCTGGAGTGGAGAAATGCTGTGCAATAGGCTACAGGCCGGTTGTCACAGGTGCTCACAGCTGCTGTTTAGTGGTTATAGATAAGCGTATGAATACAGTATACTGTAGGCTCTAAAATTACTGTTGCAGTGCCACATAAATGCACAATTTGATAAGCGATGATGGCAATGTACTGTAGACAGTCATAGGGTCAGAAGTAGGCTACATTATGAAATGGATTCTCTAGGGGTCACGCATCGCAACGCTAGTTGAACACCTAAAACCTAAATATTGATTATTTTCTATGTGAGAGACCTTAGTAGTGAATGGAGGCATAACAACACCAGCAGGGGAATATTCATATTGTTACCGACAACCTCCGCATAGTCCTAAAGGCAATAATTTGTTTTCAATCCATTATATTGCTTACATAATTCGAAGCAATATTTCTAAAGTGTCGCGTTTAAATGCAAGAAAAAAAGCTGCTCGTTTGAAAGAAAGATTTTAGAAAAATTAGCCATAGAAATCAACATTATTTTCACACAAAAATTGTTTGCGGAGTAGTCTGATCATATCAGTGACATGTTCAACGTGATTCAGTGATTGCAAGTCATTGCATTACAATAATAAACAATTTCAATGCTGACAATTTTTTTTTTTTTCTTTTAAATGTAAGTTTAATTTTCTCAGTTTAAGATCAGAAAAAAGTGCAATAAAATAAGTATGTACACATGTAGGCCTACACAATGGAGATCAGGGCTTTGAGACAGTTTTGCAGCAGCAAGGGGTAAAAATGTAAAAATTAGAATGAACAAATTAGGCGAGTACAATATTAGGCATTGATGAGAGACGTACAGTGTTGGAGTGAGTATTTCGTTTGCAGAAGGGATCCAAACTCCCCGCACAAGACGCTCCAGTATGCGCATGTAGTAGTAACCCGCGCCTGTCAACAGTAAGAGTAGCAGTAGTAGGGAGTGTAGCAGTAGTAGTGAGAGTAGTAGTAACCTCCGCCTGGCGACAGTAGGAGTAGCGGTAGTAGTGAGAGTAGTAGTAACCCACGCCTAGCGACAGCACGCACAACAGTATCAGAGTCATTTACTCACAGAACTTGACTATATCTTCATATAACTTACATCTTGCTTCATGCCTCAGATGATAAATTGGCCTTACGTGTAAAACGTTTTATGCCTTGAAGAACTACTATTTCCTTCAATCTATCAGATCGACCTGGATCTCATGTTTCGTTTAAAATTAAATCTTCAATCCAGCACTCTTGCCAAATTGTCACAAAAATGTTTGGTTTGATGATAAAATAGTAACGTTTAACTGTAAGACTATCCTGGTTTAAAGCCCACACTCAATCACTTGCACAAGAAAAAAAAAGTTTACATAAAAAAACATGCACTCATATTGCCATTTTTATGCATCCTGATAATGTCGTACTAGATAATGCACAATATATTATATTTAAAATGCAACATAAGATTTTTTTGGACCACTTTGTATATATTATAATGAAATGAATGTACAATTTATCCCTGCAAGTCGAACAAAGAATTGACCTGCAGCCCAGAGCTCCCCGGGCGGGTCATAAAAGGCGACTTATGAGGGGGGAGCGGTTCTGTGCTTGGTACAGCCAAGGCCGAGGCACAGAACCAGACTGTAATAGTCTTCGTTACTACACACGGTCCTTAAACTCGCAGCGGAAGAAGAAGAAGAATTAATTAATTAACGAGGTGCGCATTAGAGGCTGCTCACCCTTGATGACGCCGATGACACAGATGACGGGGTAAGAGTGCGGGAAGTTCTTCATCGCAAACGAGATGCCGTGGTGAACTTTATTGGCGCGCTGGACTTCCTTGAGGCAGTAGATGATCACCTTGACCGGGAGCAGCTTGCAGAACTTGTAGACGATATCGAATGGCGTGTAGTTGATGGCATACCTTCACGCATGCATACCTTCACGCATGCATACCTTCACGCAAGCATACCTTCACGCATGCATACCTTCACGCATGCATACCTTCACGCATGCAATCCAATACAATGTTTCCGGAGGCTATTATGTTGCTACTTCAAAAGCATCTCGGATCATCTGATCTCAATATCCGATCCATGTAAACAAAAACAATGTAACGTCTACAGTAGCTGTTGCCTAGATGCTTCGCAAAAAAAAGACTTTTTGTAGCAAGAATGTGGTATTTTAAGCACTCTTGTAACTGCATAGAAATTGACTAAAGATTGCTTGTGCCCCATACTTCATAATATTCTTACTCAATAAGTCACCTTTCACCGTAACAGAGACTTGACAGCATAAATCAAATTGGATTAGAGGCAAAAAGAATCTTTACGCAGCTCATTCTATATAAAATGTAAACCAACATATGTTGTTTCGAGTGTCTAATAAATATTGTCTGCAGAAAATATATTTCATTTTATCGCCTGTCCAAATGTCTACATCTAGCTTGCAGTACAACCTTGCCACCCTACCACACAATGGAGGCAGTGAGGAGATCTCGATGATTAGTGAACGGAGTGATGGGTGACTCCCCCGTCAGCAGGTTTGTCAAGATGACGCTGGCGAAGCACATGAGCATGCTGGACAACCAGCAGGACAGAGGGTGTTTGCGCGAAAACGCCTGCGGGTCTGCAACGTGACGCCACACAAAATACATCAAGTAGACCCTAGGTCAGCGGCAGAATATACTTATCGCTAAGGGCACTTGTCGCAGGATTTCTTCTTAATGTACAAATCCTTATATTTTGGCAGGACTTTTATTATATTTGGATTGTTTACAGTTGCAAGTTTTTTCTGAAGTTGAACCGCTCAAGTCAAACAATAATCGTTCAATTATTAAACATCATCCTAGCAGAACAACCAATAAGCCCACTTCGGAGCGACATTTGTCTGTTAACAACCTCGGATGCCGAAGACCTACAAGTCTGTAACATATTGTTTCATAGCTACAACTGACTACTATATGTTTGAACCCCGACATCGTATTTCTCCGTTCGACTGTTTTAACTACTAAACAGTCGAACCTCGTATTGAAACCGCAGCATACACGCTAACGGTAAGACTTCTTACCGGCGGCTTGGTCCCTGTGGCTATCCTCGCGCACCATCATGCACATGAGGATGTAGTTGGCCACGTCGAAGTAGGGGTACATCTTGAGCCGCGCCACCACGCCCGCAGCGTGGCTCAACGCTGCCCCACTCATCGCACTGATCACTGATCGCACCGAGGAGATACAATCAGACCTAGTCGAAGACGAATTAGAATCGAAAACGATCGAATCTAGGCGAGTACATTCCGGTGGATGTGCGAGGAAGCGAGGAAGAGAAGAGGACCGCGAGAGGACCCTGCAGAATAGGTACGGAGTCTAAGCTTCTAGGCTAGGCATGGATGTTTGCTGCTTGAGCCTGCTTCTAGGATTACGCTGCTACGCTGCATCGCTGCTTCGTAGCCTAAGCACGCAGGAGAGGCCTGCATGAGAACTGCAATAACAGCGCGTCCCTACAGCGGGCAGGCTAGCAAAGCAGGCTTCTGGATAGAACGCCGTCGTATCGCGGAGTAGTAGGCCTAGGCTACATGAAGTGAGGTATTCATAGGCAGAGGATGAATGTAGGCCTAGGCTATAGAAGAAGCTATAGCCTGTAGGCCTGTAGATTCCCCCCAAAGCATAGGCCTAGCATTTGTTATAGGCCTAGTCAGCTGGGACCATTAGGCTAGCTAGCACAGGCCACAGCAACTGTACTTTGTTGCGAGAAATTCTGAGGCTCTTCAGCTTATGGGACTAGGGGCCCACGTGCATACCGCATAATAACCCAGACATAGTGTTACCACTGTATCAAGACTACACTGAACGGCTTAATCGTATCCTCATGAGCAGTCTTCAGGCTATGGGTTAGGCGGAAACTTAGGCCTATAATTGGATAAACAATTTGTCTCTCGATTTGGCCAAATAATAATAAAAAATACTACGAGACAACAATGACATGTCACGTGACGTCATTGCACTCACGAACTTTGGTGAAGTAGCGTTTTATATTCAAAAGATTGATAGAAACCAATCTGCACCAGTGATGGAAAAAATAGTCAAATCTGACTACAAATAATGTTTTATCTGAAATATATTGTTTAAAATTATCTGGAGAAATATGAAAACAAGCCTCCCCGTACTACTTTTATGGTCAATGTAGTTGTTTTAGGTAACTTAATCAAATTTTAAGACTTAATTTTTGGTGGGGGGCCGCCCCCGACTCCCCGGAGTTCCTCTTGGTCTCTCAAAGCTCCCTGGACTACTTTTTCAAGCAATATAGTTGTCTTCCGTTATTTTGACAAATTTTGAAACTTTCAATTTTTTAGTGGAGGAGCCGCCTCCCGCTTCCTCGGCCCCCCTCGGCCCTCCCCCTCGGCCCTCCCATGCATCCCCCGACTAATATTTGCTGCTGTATATTGATGCTTTTGAGTATTTTGATCAATTTTGATACTTTAAATTTGTTTGGTTGCCACAAGCTTTTTTTTCGTCGCTTTGTAATGTTGAAGTCCTATCTCCTCGAGCACAGGTCACGACCTGTTGTCGGGATAGGGAATTAGCATTTGCGGCCGAAAGATTTCGAAAATAGTCAAAAATTTCCAATTTTTACCAATATTTTGTGGCGCCCCCTTATGGTTTTGAAGAATTTTTTGTCTATTCCTCAGTCTTTTAATCTGTGAACCCGAATATATTTTTTAGAAAGTTTGCATCTTTTACGGCTTCGGAACAGATAGCCATGGAAAGTACGCGCATCAGGGTGGAGAAAAAAAAACGGGAGGGGGGGAATCCGAAAAAGTCGGGAAATTTGTCGTGCGCGTCCCAAAAAATTGAAGTGGGCTCCGATGATTTTTTTTCGCAGGATTGAAAACATATAACTCCCGAACTCAAAGTTCGTGAGTTAATTATTATGAGCTTGACTAAATCATTTATGAGGCCACTGTCTGCCACTGTGGTAATAGCAACAATATTGCATATTGTTGCCAGGAAAGGATGACAAATGTCTTCAAATCTTTCAACTTATAGCTGCGTCTGCATTGTTAGAATCAATGTCGTGAGAGCAAACATGCAAACCATGTTGCATGTTTGCATGCAGGTCTCGCAGGGTTATGTTTAGGGTTTCGCTTAGGGTTAGGTTTTGGTTTCTGCAAATAAATGTAGGTCAGGTCATACACTTCGAGCAGCCAATCAGAAATAGTGTTCAATCGTGACGCACTTTGCTATAGAAATCAACATGGCGGGTATTGTTGCTTTTTTGTTCAACAAATATTCTATTTGCCTAAGTTTATCGTGATAGGGAACCATTTGATTTGTTTCAACTTCTATCTTTATATTCTTTATATTCTTCATTAATTCAAATCACGATTTCTAAACATCCTGCTTTGTGCTTGATACTCTTGTAGGTGTTGAGGCGCAAATTACAGACAACTGCGCATGCATTCTAATGAATTCAATGCATGCAATGTTGTAGTTGTTGTAGCCCCTTGCCGGGAAAGTGATGCCCCATTGCACCAGCTGATGGTCGCTGAAGGTGGTTCCACGGTAGACTGGTGGGCATCGTGGCATCGTAGGACCACGCGTGGCTGACTAATTTAAACCACCCTTGCCAAAGGGTGCACGAAGCGACTTTAAATTTTTGCCACGGCCGGGATTCGAATCGACGACGGTCACTGCGCACTCGTAATCCGAGACCGCGAGTTAGATCACTCGGCCACAACGCTTCGTCCTGCCCAATGGTGGCAGCAGGAGCTGGGCTGCCGGGCAGAGTTTAATGTTATGTCCGGGTCATAATGAATTCAATGGTAATGAATTCAATGCATCCAATAGTGATAGACGTTAAGGATGTCGGTAAACTGCGTCGATGCGTCCATGCGTCGGTGCGTCGGGACGCACGTGCAAAGTGCGTCGACAGAGTGCTTCCAGCCGACGCCGATTACCCATTGAAAGCAATAAGATTTTGTCAAATTACATTTTCAGCTCTTTATCTAGTGACCAAATGGACAGGGAGTCGGGGGGGGGGAATGATGAGCACAGGATATTAATTATGGATAGGGACAGCTTTTCTTTGTGGAATTTTCTTATACAAATTTAGTTTAAAATATGCTAAACCAGTTCGCCCACATATATAAATCATAGTTATAACCAGAAGCTATGTATGTGACCTTTAGTCTAATAGATGTGGTGGCCTCGAAGGGTAGATGATGCTAGAAAAAACCTGGTACCAGTGTTATAAAAAATTGAGGATCAAGCCAATATTGAGGAGACATTTGTGTCTGGTCAAAAATTATCACACCTTTCTTTGAGAAACATTAATTTAAAGAAATTATAATGGGGGGCTTGAAAGAATTAGTGGGAGGGGGGGATTCAGCCCCCATCCCCATGCCTAGCGCTATGACTGTACGTCCGTTTAGTCAGTCGAAGCATTTGTGTGCTACCATAATGTTATAATGCCGCCTGCAGGATCGGGGGAAGTAGGCGACAGTTCTTTCAGGTGTTGCTGGTCGGCGATGTAGGCCTATGGACGTTTTATGTGGATCAGATCTAGATATGTGAAATTGTAATGTGTCTGCAGATAGCGCTGCAGCGGTAGTCATGTGCTGCGCTCGTGCTACGAATTTTGAAAGTGGGGCGATCACCCTTAGTCCAAATAATATTATTTTTGAACATGGAAATTTAGCATTTAAAATTAATAATATAGAGCTATAGAATTTCTCGAAGCAAATTTAAAAGTGCATTTTGTAATAATTTGACCAGGTTTCTTTCTCTCAGAGCTCTGTTCTTTCTGGGTACTGAAATATATTAAATTTATTGCTCTGATCATCGCCATGGGCAATTGAACTTTTAACGACAAAAGAGCAATAAAAAATTCGTCAACGGCTCTCACCAAACGGGAGAAGCAATTGTCAGGGAAGAAAACACTTTTTTGGGCGAGTTCTAAACAATGTCCCTACAAATCATCGTAGCATTGTCATTAATACATCCCACGCATTATACACATCAACGATGCAGGTTGCCGACGCAGTTTTGGCGACGCACTCTACTCGTACGCGCCGACGCACCGACGCAGTTTACCGACACACAGACGTTGATTAAAAATATGCAGGAGGAGTGTCTATGAAGACTGATCCAAGATTGTGTGTGCAGGAGAACTGTCGCTGTTATTGTTTACGGACTGTGTGTAGCACACAGACATGTATAGTCTGATTTTGTGCAAGGGAGCCCACACGGAACTGCTCCTCTTCTTCACTCGCCTTTTGCGACTCGCCCGGGGAGCTCTGGGCTGCAAGCCAATTCGTAGTTCCCCAGCCTGCAGGGGGTGAGGACTTTCGATGCTCCAAGTGTGTGTGTGCAGGAGAAGACGATGAGATGACGAGCAGTGCCGCTGCTGACGATGAGTTTGACTCGCGTGACTTCTACGACCCCGACGCGCGACTCAGCGCCGTGGAGAAGCTGGAGAAGTACCTGGAGAATGAACACAGCTACAGCAGGTTTCTTATGGGCTCATATTTATTGTGATGTGAGATAAGAGTTCCTTTATGTACGCTTATATGTAGCGATGTGAGTAGAAAATTTGACAAAAACCTTTCTCGATAAACTTTCTTTTATTTCTCACGTATCTTTCGGTTTGGGTGAAGAAACTGGTAAACTTACCTCACTTTACCTATGCTTTATTAGTCATAGATTCATGGTTAGAATCATGAATTTGGCATTTATTTAAAATTTATTTAACAAGTGTTTGTTGTAAGGTCTTAGAGAGCATACTAATTTAAAATGAAAAAGATTAGCAGTGTAGAGCTTCCTGAGAGTGTCAAATAAGAAGTGACCAAAGAAGAGAAGCAATTCTTTCGTCCTGAGGCACTGAACTGAGCTGTCTTGGTGAACTTAGCACATTTGATGGTCCGTAAGCAGTGAAAACTTTCAAAGCATCAGAACTCTTTGGACTATTTCAGTAGAGTACGGTACTTCAATGAACTCCATGATATAAAATTTATCAGATATAAAAGTATTTGTTGGTGCAGGAACAGGGAATAGCTCATTTAGAATACTATACCCTAACCATGCATAATGTGTAAAACAGTCAATAGTACAGGCTTTGCAGTGACTGTGTTAAAGTTCTCTTGATACATGACATCGTGACATTTGTACAATCATTTTAGAGACATTGTTTTGGTGAAAAGTATTTTAACATTACCAAGATAGCCTTGGGCTACATGTCTGTATGTAGATCCTCTGACATGGGATAGTCGATAAGAGATAGTAAAGAAGATTAAGGTATATATGTGTACTTCAACAAGAAATGTTCTGTAAACAAATGTGTTCCTACAAGTATTGCATTGTTGAATGTTGATTGATGTAATAGTGTATGCAGTCCTGCAGCTGCACTACATAATGCAGTCCTCTGTCGGCACGGTTCATGTTCATGTTGGCAGAGGCTGCATTGTTTGCAGTGCTCTTGGAAAGCCACTGTTGTGTGGAGGCTGGATTAGATTATGGAGTTCAACTGTATGGGTGCAAGTAATTGCACTGTGTGGGCTGCAGTTATTAGCTCTTCATTGAATGTAATGAGCCACTACTATGTGGGGCATAGATATAGGTCTAGTATAGTAGTACTTTATTGTTAGAATGTGGCTGAGTTCATTGCACTGGATCTATATTAGTCGTTTTTTGTGCGCAATATTGTGTGTAGTATGCTTTATATGGGATACCGGTTATATGGATACTGGTACCATATGGGAGCATGCACTGTATTTATTTGGGATCGCTATTTTATTATATGGCCTGCGAATTAATTGGGTTAGAATGCGCTGCATACAAAATCGCACAGCTGTTTGTAATTAGCATTTATACATTTGTATCTAAATCTTGCAATTGGGATGCAATGCATAAATTGACATTTATGATGAAATGAGCCTTTTCATTAGCATAATACAGACAAAAATAAAAATTTCTGCATCTTATATCTTTTACTTTCAAGAAACTCATATTTTAGCAATTAGCAGTGATCTTGTTGTGCTTTCTGTGGTTGATTGCAGTAGAACGCATGATGGGTGGAAGATGCTAAGTGCTACGTATATGTGTGTATGAACGTTCTGCAGACAGTTGGCGGCGCGCAGTGTGTATGACACACTGCAGCTTGTGGTGCACAGCGCCGATGCAGAGAGAGTCATCAAGGCCATTGTCACCATGTCGGAGGACTCCGACAATAACGGTATAAATAGGACCTGCTGTCAGTCTCCTGCTTGTGTCTTATCTCTGACCTAATTGATTCTTGTGACCCGAGAACAACTGACCCTGGGTTTTATGTTATTTTGGTTAAGCTGCTTTTTGATGGAAATGATGCTACATTGGTATGATGCCATTTAATCAGTTTTTTTTTAGTGTTACCTTAGTATTTAGTGGTAGATTAAGTCAACACTATTTCTAGAAGCACATACATTTAACTTGGTTTTTATATTTGATGCGGACATAATTAGCTTGGCATGCTTGCGAGTATTACATATTAGTGGTGACCTACAGCCAAGCTATGCTGATGGCTCACTACGGTTTAAAATATGTTTTGTTTCTGAATTTTTGTGCTTTTGTGTGCTTGCAATCGAAGTTAGAGTCCTTGTTGATGGCAGAAATGTACTAATGTACCCAATGAGGTTAGATAATTGTGTGCTTAATTGTGTACTTAATTGTGTACTTAATTGTGTACTTAATTGTGTACTTAATTGTGTGCTTAATTGTGTAGATGAAGGAAATGAAGATTAAAAAAGAACAATGATAAGGTTTGTCGAATAGACTTGATCAATGTAACATAGGTGGTGTGGTGTGCACAGATGGTTCGGTTCGGTCGGAGCTGATGGAACAGATGCCTCAGATCGCTCTTTTCTGTGAGACCCATAAGCAGCTCTTCAACAACGGACTCAGCCAGCCGTTCAGCACGTGCCTTCTGCCTATTATCCTCAGGGGAATGAGAGATAGCAATAACCAGGTCACTTCCAGCTCAAAGCTGATTTTGTTCATCAAAAACTGATCAATGCTTAATGTGTATTTGATGTGTGTTTGTGGTATTTAATTTTTTTGCTGTTAATTTTTCGATTTATAGAAACTCTGGCTTTATATTGTTTGCAAATTCTAGATGATAATTATATAGTACTTCTCATGTGCTTACGAACGCTAAGAAATATGTTACTGTCAGAAGTAAATCCATTTTTAAAGGATTTGATTGTAACTTTTTATGCATGTATGCATAGACCTTCTTTATTACAGTGGTATATAGTCTAAATGGAATATCAGCGAGTCAATATGTAACATATTTCTTGTGCTTATGCACTTCTGAAGTTGTTACCGTTTTATTATTCAGGTTCGGAAAGCTAGTCAGGCTGCTATCCTGTTTCTTCTTGAGCGCGGTCTTTTGTCTAAAGGTTTGTGCTATGTTCCTGAGTCTTTTTGTGGAATTTTGATGATGAAATGTGGAAAGTAATCGTATTTTAATCTCCGGAATTTGCTTGCAATTGAAAGTTACGTTCAATGCGCAAAAATCTTCTCAAGACAAAAAGCGAGTATTACCAGTCGACGCATTTTTTTATTGTTATGAATATTCATAGTGTATGTACTATGTAGTGGGTGAAAGTTTTGTCGATTAGATAGTTGTTGTACGCGCAGACGAGGTGGAGACCCTGCTGGGACCTGTGGTCGCGAAGCTCGCCAACTCTGACTTGTGCGACGACTTCCGGTCTGAGGCCGCTAGCGTGAGTGCAGTGGTCTGCGAGTTTGACGCGGAAAAATATTTGATGCCCACGCACAACTTTATATTGTGTGTTGAAGATTGAACAGGATAGAATTACATATCAAAAAAAGTATGTTGCTAGGAGAAACATTGACATGTGGCTATTTTTGGGAACTATGGTTTCTACCAATGACAATAATGCATGCCGTCATGATTACATAGTGTCTGGCTTTTTGTTTTTGCACAATAATTAGGAGCTTTGCATTTCGCTTAATGACGTCGCAATAGCTGATCACAGCGCGTTATGCTTATCATCTAGAGTGAATTGTTTTTAGTTGATCAGCAAGATGGCGCCTCTCGCTGGGAAGGATATTACCGAGAGGATATTGCTTCAGCACTTCGTTCACTTGTGCGCCGACATTGTCTTTCACATTCGCAAGGTCGGCTTGTGACGGTTTTCCGCTCGCGTACAATTATATTCTATGACTGGTCTGTCACCGACTTTCATCACTGTGACATACCTACAGGAATAAAGCGTCACTCATTTATTAAATGGAGTGGTTGTGTGGAGTATTACGCTGACATTATCTCTTGACAATTCTAACTGAAGCCAGTGTGCATAACGCTGGTGGGAGTCAAGTGGTTGCGTATTATAAGGTCAATATACTCATTAATTCTACATGGAAATCATCTCCTATCAAGAACAAATTCGCCGTTGTCTATATTTTGTGATTGAATGCGCTGGTGAATTACTGTGGGGGATATCTGATATAGCGATACCGCTTGAGCCACTCTCAGATAAGACTCGCCATGTCTATGCTCATTAACTCGGCACAAGACTTGCGGGGGGTTAAATCTGAATTAAATTACCTGTTAGCTATAGCTGCTCTTGACACGATTAGTTGATTGATAAATTAGAATAAAATTATAATTTTCACAGCATTTATTTCAGCAGCGGAATGTCAGTTAAATTTATATAGTACAATTCGGTATCGCACTATGAGGCAATGCAGGATGTTTCCCTGCTTTTCTATGGTAGAAAACTTCTAAACAAAATACCATAATTATTTAACAGGTCTTTGATTCATTTTTAAGACTAAAACTTAAAATCCTTTTTTCTATCAGTCCGTCCATCGGCTCTATGAGTTACAAAGGGGCCGAATGAACTCTTTTCAAGTATAATGAAAATTGTAAGAAAATAAATAATGATTACCATAGAAGTTAAGACTAAATATGCATGTGAAATAAGCAGCATAGCTGCTGCTGGCTTGCAATTAAAGTAGGCTATATAGCATGTGCATTACTTAGAATCATGAAAAATGTGCAGCAAATGCATAGATGTATGACTTCTTGACCATTTCCTTTGTTTTAGATCTGTGCCGCCAACTTTGGAGACATATGTCTTGTTGTGGGCCAGGAACAGACAGAAAAGAATCTGGTAGCTGTTTCTTGTTTAATTTTGCAGTAGTGTTTATCAGCTATAGACTGACCCTTATTGACGCTGTGTGTTTGCGTCTTTCTGTATGGTTTCTTCTCTATTGCCAAGCTATGTGTTTCTAGCCTATACGAGTATATGGATTTGCTTATTTTCAGAAAATTTGCGATTGATCTTAATTTTTGTTCTTTATGATACAGATTCACAAACAGACACAAGACACAAACATATTTACTTGTGTTAGGAGTAACTATAGTGCATAGCATCTTAAGTTTTGATGAAAGAATAGGTCAGCATGTGCAGTGGGCGCTATGTGTGTGTAGCTGTAGTTTCTACACGCTGTGTGAGGACAGTGTGTGCGGTGTGTGTAATTTGTGTGTGCAGTGTGTGTGGTCGGTGTGTGTGTAGCTGCAGAGTTTCTACACGCTGTGTGAGGACAGTGTGTGGGGCGTGCGCAAGGCATGCACGGAATGCTTTATGCACGTGTCGCGCGTGTGCACACCTGGCGTGCGCCGTAACGAACTCACGCAACTCTTTGTTAATCTCATCTATGACCAGTCGCGCTGGGTAACGCTCTTCTTATTCCTCTTTTTTATGTAACTTTTTGGATGCAGAGGTATTCACTGTGGATGTTGCTCTTTGTGTATCAGATCCGCGCTGGGTACACATTAACATGTAGCCTGCTTTGTTTGTTGTTAATAAAGCCAAGCTATCGACCTTATTGTCAGAAATGTTAAATGATTCTGATGCCTGTTCTAGGAGGAAAAACTTTAGCATTCGTTTAGATTTTATTTCAATGACTAACATGGAAGGAGCATGTCGGTGTCTGCAATATCTCTTGTCTGTTCAAGGCCTCATATGATGTAGTGTGTGCACTATTATCTGATTTGTCAGAGTTCAGTTTTATATATTAATTTTAGTACATATCGTGTTGAATCAACAAAAAAGACTAACAGAAAGCTGCATGCATAAAGCATCAACAATATATATAGTATTGTTGTATATATATAGTATTGTTATATATCACGTGATATATATCACGTGATATATATCATGTGATATATGTGTGCTTACTGTTGTATATATCACATGGTATATACAATGGTAAGCACACAGTATAACGCTCCAGGTCGATTCAATGTTATTCTCTGTAATAAAATGCGTCTGCAGGTGCGAATGGCAGCCTTTGAGAGCCTCGGAGGGTTCATTTCCACGTTTGCCGATCCCTCCGCTACTGGTTTCTACATCGACGCAGAAGGGCGCCTGGAAATACGACCTGTAACAGCCGTCGCTGCTTCACGGGCATTGTGAGCAAAACATCTAACTAGAGCGATGTGTCTCTTTTATATTCGTATGTCCTTTACAGTGTGCATACTCTGATAAGCATTATGCACTGCATATAGCTGTATTGAACTGCTTATAAAATCTTGTCTAACACGATCACTATCAATTGTTCACTGAATCCGCAATTTATTTAGTGTTACATTGCTTTTTAAAGGTATGTTTGAATAAAAAATTTTTTTTTACTGTGTTTTGTATTTTACTTAGTAAACCTCAAGCTGCATTTCATTGCATTTATGACTTTCTTACTAGGGGATTGACAACTTTTTGTTGAAAGTAAAACTGTTCGCATGAAATTACAGTTCTTTAACAATTTCTAAGTTGTCAGTTACTCACTATGTTTAATCGTTCATGTATTCATGTTATATATATGTATGTATTCGATTATAAATTGGTAGTGAGTTTATGGAGTTCCGTGCTACAGGTCTGTGTCAACGAATCAGGAAGTGAACTGCCAGTGCCAGGCAGATAGCAATGAGGAATGCGTACATGAAGAAAGTCAAAGTCAATGCAGTTGTAGCCAGAAATTTTGTTTGAGCACTCTGGTCGTAGCTAACAGGAACTTATCCCCCCACCAAACACAATTGAGGAACGACACAACAGCCGTGAATACAACTAACGAGAGTGGCTCTCTTTCCTCCGTCCATGATCTCACTTTACTGGAATTAGATGGCGAAGGGAACATATACGATGTGCCGGTTCCAGCAGAGAATTTCGTCAGAAAAGAAGAGAAATTTGGTTCTATGCAATACTTCAACTCGTTGTTTCCGGAACTTGGCGCAGAGACTTGTGATAATTTGGATTCAGATGTTAGCAGGAAAGAAGGAGATGATCAGGAAAAAGACTTAAAAAGTGACCCATCTAATGAGATCGCTGATGATGTTGTGGACATAGTTGGGAAGGTAAATTCAGTCACTAGCAAATTTTCCACTGCTATCGGTAGTCTACTTCGAATCGGAGAAGCGGTTGATTCAGTGGATATTGAGAGTCCTTTGGAATCGATTCGCAAGAAATTTGATGTCGATTTGAAATGTGATGAATTAGAAAGTTGTGAACATAAATTGAAAGCAATGACGGATGATTTAGGCAATGCGAATATTAGCCGATCAAGTCTTGATGAAGATGTGCCAGAGCTTATTGTAGAAGCCGTGGCTTCTTCAACAGTCAAACTGTCGATGACGAAAGCGGAACAGGAAGTGGTTGCTAAGGGAAGCGATTGGACTTCTCAAACACCTTGTGTGGACGGCATAATGATGAAATCTGACCTTACGCCTGTCCCTTCCGTCGAGGCAAACGACTGTCAAGAACAGGACCAAGATTTGATTTTGACTTCCGGGACATTGGTTGTTGATATGAACACCACCGAGGATGGAAGTGAAGAATCAGTTTCTAAAGTTGCCATGAGTGCCTTGGAAAGCTTTCCGACATACAAACCTTGCGCTGCTGCTTCCGACTCGACCGGAGCAGCTGACACGAACGACATTGGTTTAGATACCGCTGCTGTGGCACCTGGCTCTGATTGGACGGGAGAGATTGGCTCTGATTGGCCAGGAGAGCCTGGCTCTGTTGAGGCAAGAGAGATTGGCTCCACTGGGATGGGTAGGAGGGTGATGCCAGAGGAACTGGGTGTGGAGCGACTGGAGGCTGCACTGGATGATGGACTACCGGAGGAGTTCTTGCGTATCGCTACCCGGCCGGGCCTGGAGCAGGGGTCGCCGCCAGGCCTGGCGCAGGACCAGCTGTCTCTGGACAACGGGCTGGAGGGCGGGCTGAAAGACAGTAAGTGTACTTTGCTCCTCTCACTGGCATCTTCACTGAGTCCATATTGGTCTCGCAGTTATATGAAGTGTGGAATATGATAGCATTGGAGGAACTTTGATAACACTTCCTGTGACATCGATTAATTTAACTTCTTTTTATCAGACAATATTTGTTGATTGACCTTCGGTGTTTAGCATAGCGTATTGACAACTTATGTTGCATGTTTTAATGTGCAAGTTGCAGCAAACGTATTTTTTGGTCTTCATTAGTCTGTAAATACTGTTTTAAGCGATTTGTTCTGATCTTGCTTCCTTTGCAGTGTGGTGCCGTGTGTTGTGTCACACAGTTTACCTTGTGTGCCTGGAGCACGAGAGCCCTGCGTCGAGCTTGTGTCTCAGTCGTGACTCCAACGACGCGTCGCTCGAGTCCCTTGGCTGCAGCGGCGCTGATAGCAGCAACAACAACAACGCTTCCTCCCGCACCAGCGCTCAGGTGCGCTGCTGCCGGCGACCATGGACACAAAACATGACAAAATTAGCAACTTTTGCTTGTGAATAGAAATAGATCTAGAATGATATTTGGGTTCCTTAGTGCCATTTTTTCATTTTTTTTTCAGTATATCATTTAAATGTTTGATTGCATGGAAGACTGCAGATTAGATCCTATATCACGTACGGTGTCCGATTTGTTTCTTGATACAATGCCTTTTTATGTTCTATTTTTAATGAGCATTTTTGCGTTGTATACGCTAAAGTTGTAATTAACTATGTTTTGGTAACACAAGCAGAACTGATCTGACTTTTAAAATTTTTACCCGTACTGGAGCATAATGAATCCATTTTGTGATTGGCTGTCTGTGTGTCGGCTCCTAGTCGGTGATCCCAGCGGACCTGCTAGACCAGTACCTCAGTATGATGGAGCCGTCGTGTGCGCTGACGGTGGACAACGAGGTGACGCGCCACTGCGCGTACAGCCTGCCCGCTGTCGCGCTCACCCTCGGGCGCAGCAACTGGCTGCTGCTGCAGCAACTCTTCTTCGCACTCGCCAACGATGCGCAGGTGAGGAAGAATAACAAGAAGATTATTGCGTAGGTCGTTACTGTAACCGGTAATGCCTTTAAGCATGGGAGCTCATCCCCTTAGCGGCATTTTGAGCGGGCAAGAACTAGCTAGGTATCATCCACTGTGCATGAGACAGAGCCTACTGCCTCGATACACTTTGCCTATTCGCAGGCAAATTTGCAGGTGAGGGCTGCGGTGGGAATCATTCAGTTGACTCCAACATTGCTCATTATTAAAGTCAAAGTAAATTAAAGTTAAGCTAATTAAATAATTAGACACGTCTCAGCAGGCGACTTTGAAAAATTATAAAGTTTGAATATTGGTAATTGTTTTTATGTTGTGTTCTATAAGCTGCTGAATGATTGTCATTATTGCATATATCATGTATGGATTTTGCTCGGATGATTGCCGAGCTCTAGGCAGTAAGATGTGTATGTATGAGGCCTGTGTATGTATGAGGCCTGTGTATGTATGAGGCCTGTGTATGTATGAGGCCTGTGTATGTATGAGGCCTGTGCTGGTTGTGCAGTGGCGTGTGAGACGCACGCTTGCGTACTCGCTGCACGAGCTCGCTCTGATCGTCGGCGAGGAGATAACCTCGCGCGACCTTGAACCCATCTTTGACGGCTTTCTGTCCGACCTTGACGAGGTGCGCATCGGCGTCATAAAGCACCTCGGAGACTTCCTCAGGGTACGTCATCAAATGCTCCTTAGTGTAGAACACTTCCTCAGGACAGATCATCAACCACTTCCTCAGAAGAGGTCATCAAACACTCTCTCAGGATGGGTCATCAAACACTTTGTCATGATAAATCATCAAACATCTCTGAGGCTTCGTTAGGGTCGGCTGACGACCCAAGAGGATATTGAGAATAGGATAAATAAATTCTGCTCCATTTTTGGGGGAAATTTTCAATAGTATTTTGTGTTATGTGAATTAACTAAGATGGCTTGATGAATTCCATATAACAACTGCATGTAAATTGCTTTTTCGGTGGCGTATATGACTTGTTGCTGAAGTGCATCAATTATCATCAGGTTCAGAGCAGAGCAGTTATCAGTATTAGCATTATCCATATTGAGACTAGTCTGTGGCGTGTGTGCAGTTGTGTCAGTGGAGGTGTAACGAGCGTGTGGTGTGTGTGCAGTGTGTCAGTGAGGTGTGGCGTGTGTGCAGCTATTGCCGGTGGAGGTGTAACGAGCGTGTGGTGTGTGTGCAGTGTGTCAGTGAGGTGTGGCGTGTGTGCAGCTATTGTCGGTGGAGGTGTAACGAGCGTGCGGTGTGTGTGCAGTGTGTCACGGAGGTGTGGCGTGTGTGCAGCTATTGTCGGCGGAGGTGTAACAAGCGTGTGGTGTGTGTGCAGAGTGCCAGCGAGTGTGTGGCGTGTGTGCAGCTATTGTCGATGGAAGTGTAACGAGTGTGTGGCGTGTGTGCAGCTGCTGTCGGTGGAGGTGCGCAGGAGTTACCTCGGCAAGATCAGCGTGCTGCTTGGCTCTGACAGCAGTCGCAACTGGCGCTTCAGGGAGGAAGTGGGCAGGTCTGTGCCCGACATTCACCTGCATTTTATAAATTTATCCGATTTGATTTATTTGCGCAATGCGCAGGTTATGTTTCGTGGATGCACCTCCTCATTTGATAAAATTCTTATAATTGTAATGTTTATCTGAACTATTTATCCGGTTGCTGGCTGGCAGTCATAAGTCAAACAGTTTTCGTTGTCTCACGGACAAGTCTGCTTGTTGGCTGACAGACAAGTCTGCTTGTTAGCTGACAGACGAGTCTGCTTATTTTTTTACAGACAAGTCTGCATGTTGCTCGACCTCTTCTCTCCCATCGACATTGTCGCTGAGGTGTACTCGCTCGCGTTCGCGCTCGCCAGTGACCGCGTCGCACAGATCAGACGAGTCGCCGTCTCTGTAGTGCGTCGATTGTCCTCAAGCTCTTATCTCTCTACTTCCTATTACTGCCATTTGTATCATTCTACATCTTCTGCGCTTTAATCTAATCTAATTTATTTTTAAAATATATTTTATATCTGCTTTGAGCAAAATGAATCCTTTGAATTTTGTGTTATTTAGTGTTTGTTTATGCTTGCCTTCGATGAGCTATCTTAAGTTCAAAGAGGATGCTGTGCCATTCTTACATGGCACGTATTTTGACGTAGATGCCTATCGTCACCTTTGCTTTGACTTTTTAACTGAATCTGCTTGGCTTACCTTACCCTTGCACGCTGGGGAACAAAGAATTGGCCTGCAGCCCAGAGTTTCCTGGGCTTGTCGTAAAAGGCAGCTAAAGAAAAGGGGGAGCGGTTCTGTGCCGGCTCTCTTGCACAGAACCGGACTGTATATACCCTTGTATGCTACTGTTGCTAGTTCCTAAACTACAAAAAACAAAAAACAAAACCTTGGTTACCATGATACAAACTTTTTCGGATCAAATTTCAGCTGAGTGGCATTCTTCGACGGCTCACAACCGTCGACTTGTCCCCTGTCGGCGCTGCTGTTGAAGAGAGAGCCGGTCCATCAGAGCGGTCCGATGTCAGTCCGGGCGCCGATCGCGATGGAATTCTGCGCGACTACATCGCTCGACTGAGGGGGGAGCTGGCTGAGAACAGGCAGTGGGCCAAGCGACAATTGTGCGTTCTGCTTTATATGTTACTATCAACAACTTCAACATGTTGACAATTATTTGTAATGAGATTGTTGTGATGTGTGAGGAGATATACATAAATGCTGCGGGATAGATCTAGAAATAATGTACATATGCATAGTTGATTAAAAAACGATCTCCGACGGATTTTTCATGTGTAAGCAAGATGACTAAATTTTGTGCGTATAATTATAGTCGTCTATTCTTAAATTTTTTGCCAAGTTTGGTGGAATTCTATTGATTAATACCAAAGTTATGAGCTTTTGAATTCACTAACCAGCTGTTTGTGTGTTAAAATTTTAGTTTGCCGTGCTTCTGGCTGCTAATTGCTAGTTTTGTACAGTTATTTAGGCTAAATAGTAATTATGAATTTAGCTGCATAGCATGTATTGTAATTATGATTTTAATTACTTCAACAAATTAATCTGTTTGCTATGGTAACCTTACCGCTTGTAAAGTTAATTCGGCATTTGTTTGGTTAGGTTCGTCCAGCTCTGTGCGTGTGTGATTCAAGAGAAGATAGTCTCAGAGCAGTTCTTTGTTGAGCATCTACTGCCCACTCTGCTACGTCTACGGGACGACCTCGTGCCGAACGTCAGAATCACGTTGGCTCGCACTCTGACTAATCAGCTGCTCACTCCTGGTACAAACTGCTAATGTTCAATTGTATGTATTTGGTACATTAATTATATACAATAATTATTCTCTATATATTTGGTGCCATTTTGAATTTTAATACTAATAGTCCTTTTATCCTTTTAATTCATTGTGAGAGTCAGTTGTTAGCAGAGTTGCTATTTAATCTACAGACTGCGGGTAGTTATTCCGTAAGCTTTTGTGGGCTCTGTATTGATAGTCAGTGCACGTCTTTGTAGCGTTCAACTGGAGTGCGGAGGTCAGCAGCAGCAGCAGCAGTGATCACTGGCAAGACCTCATGCTGACGCAGAAGCTGCTGCAGGACGATCTGGACCGAGACGTGCGATATCTGATGGCGACCAGCCACTACACAGCACAGCGGGTCACAGTAGGGGGGGTCACAGTGCAGAGGGATGTGGCAGAGGAGGTCATGGTAGAGAGGGCTATGGCAAAGCGGGTTACGGCGCCGCGGGTCACGGTTGAGGTCACGGCAGAGGGGGTCACGGCAGAGGGGGTTACGGTAGAGAGGGATGTGGTAGAGGGGGTCATGGTAGAGGAGGTTACAGCAGAGCAGCCCTCTGTTGAGACATCAGACAAAAGACCTGTGAACTTAGAAACAAGCACGGCAGATACGTTGACAAGCGTTAATGCCGACTCGGTGCCGGAGACTTCAACAATTGCTGACAACTTGATCGATGATTCGACAACCATTGAGAATGTGATCGATGGATCAACAATTGCTGGTGACAATGTGGAGGATACACCGACAATGATGGATGCAAGCGTTGGTGACACGCCGCTGAGTGTGGCGGCACACTTGGGTGACACGCAGTCGTGTGTGACAGCTGATGTGGTAGATTCATCGCCAATCAGCGAAGCCCGGAAACATGACTTGCAGTAAGCGTGGCTGATAGTTTTTCTAGGCATTCATTTACACGCTGCATATTTTGCATGAAGTTTTAAATGTAATTTTACATGTAATTTTACATGCAACCATGATAGGAAAATTATAATGTATAATGTCCTTAACTGGGTTTCATGCAAGCCTTGCATGAAACCCAGTTAAGGAACAAGCCATGCATGAAACCCAGTTAAGGAAATCGTTGTCATGACAACGGTCGTCCGTCTGCCTTAACACTGGCATGTAAAATTATATGTAAAATTTCATGCAAAATATGCAGCGTGTAAAGGAACGCTAACAGAACATAGTGTGTAGTGTGTGAAAGTGTGAATTCATATGATCCACGAGTCAATGAAACTCGTTGCATAGGAAACTTTGAAGATAAATGTTAGACATTTTATTCTGTTCTCGACTATGTACGCTTTGCTTAGATAGTCGAGCGTGTTGTGTAGTGTCTATTTTGACAAGCGTTGATAATTACCGTAATTTCTTATAAATTGGGCATAGGAATTGGAAATGTATTTAAGAAGTAGAGTTTATGGGCCTACATAACTGACTTGTTCATTATGGTTTGATTGAACAACGAAGGATGAAAATCTAACTTCTTAATTTTACTTGGCACTCATTTCTTAAATGTTTGCTTTTGACTAGATCACTGGCTAACGATCTGGTGCGAATGTTCTGGAGTTATTTAGCGATCTGAGAACAAATTCACGTTGGTTTGTGCTGTTGTTGATATCGTTGCTATGTTCTGTCGCAGAATTCCGTTGGACGTTGAGACAGTGAGAGCTTCAGTGGCCCAAGATCAGCTTGGCTAGATCTAGTGAACGCCAACAGTGTCGCAACAATGCTAGATCAATTTTATATAGAGTTTATTTATGATGAGAGCCAGTTTGTTATGCGTGTATTATTAATTGCATTTTTTTACACTGTCATTATCAGCACTTATAGCTATGAGTATTCATGATTACATATTTTGTCGGAGACGATCAAAATTTTAGCATCTACTGCAAGTTCAGTTCTTTTGACATTATTGACTTTTGGCTTTTAATTGATTTGCGTTGCTGACAATGTTTGCATCAATCTCTAAGGGCTGGTTTCTCCAACACGGATTTAATGGTGGTTCAGGATTTAACCCACCTTTTTGCATTGGCTAAATCCTGATCCACTATTAAATCCGTGTTGGAGAAACCAGCCCTAAGTGCATGATTCTATATAGCTAGTTTATTAAGCATTCTTGTCTATTTGGTTTTCATGTTCAAATTGGTTAAGTCAAATATCCCTATATACAAATGTTTGACGGTTGGTCCCTAATGCCGGTTACACAATTGAAAGTCAGATATTGAGAGATTTTGACAATCCAAATGTGCACATTCCAGATATTATCCAATTCTTTCAGTCCCTTCGAATTCTGTGAAGTGTATTATGACTGTACGGTGGTTAAAAAAAAACATTAGCTCCTTTATTTTACATAATATTATTCTGCATGATGCCATGACAAGTCTGAAGGCATAAAGGCGTAGAGGACACACCACAAGCTTTGCTGCATCTGGTATTAATGAACTTTCTAAATTCTACACAAATTATACAACATGAATTTTGTTTACGTTTCAGGTGAAATGTGAAAATTTGCAGTGAAATTTTATTTGAATCGCCATGTATAGTAAAGTTATAATAATTCATAAGGCTCAATTAGAGAAGACACTATAGTAGTTGATTAATGAAGAGTTAAGTGGTTGTATAGACTTCCTCTCTGATATTAATCACTTGGTAGCTATTATACGATCATCATTTATCTATCATATATCTATGCTTCAAGATTGTTTATCACTGGTCATCTGCGAATGATGAACTTTGTGTTAGAGGCTGTATTTGAATTATCATATTGCATTGATGCGGCACATTGAGAACACTGAAGTGATAATGATAAAAAACGAGATGACTGCAGCATGGTGGCATGCTTGAAATGCATGGTTGATAGGTATGGACTATAGACGATCTTTATTGCCAAATAGAATTTATCTACTAAATGTATCTGTAGTACATTCATGGTTGGAAGCTATCATACAATTTTATTGTATTCTGGATTTATTCATTTATTCGTGCACAGCATTTGTTTGAAGCAATGTTTTGCGATGGCCGGAGTGACGATGAAACGCGCGATAAGCTAATTAATAATTAAATATTTTAATTCATTTTTAATGTCCGTGCACAATGTTTAATGTATGCATTCATGCTCAACTTGTGCGCTTAAGTACATGACCAGTATCGAGCTCATTGATGTGTGTGTGCAGGGAACCTGCATGACTCTAAGCTACAGCTATAGCACTTAGGGCTGGTTTTTCCAACATGGATTTAATGGTGGTTCAGGATTTAACCCACCATTTTGCATAGGCTAAATCCTGAACCACCATTTAATCCGTGTTGGAAAAACCAACTCTTAGCACCTTTAGGTAATTATACGTCTCAGGACATGGTGTCGTCATTAAAGTCATTTGAGAACAAGCTAGCAATAATTATTTCTATTTGGCTGCTGTTTGGGTGATATCGAATAGCCATAAGAGTATGTGCTGCGTCTTTGTTTTGTGTAGGACTTGTGTAAATAGATCGTCCGCCGTATTGACCAGCTGTGTGAATGTGGTGGGGTGTATATTGGATATCCAACTGCAGGGCTTCTTTTGTACCTATGATTGATGTTGATGATGACTATAATGTTACATGGGTTAATATTGTATCATATTATGGGCTTAGAACTTTAGCTATATTGTGCATTTATTATGATTATCTATGCAAAACTTAGCAAGGGAATGAACATTCAATTGGTGTTGACTTATCAAGCTATTCTTTTGCTATTGAATGATTTGCTATAGGTTTTGCATTAGTTGTGATTGAAGCCACAAGGCATCAGGTCCTTTCCGATCAAGATGGAGGTCCTTTCCTCTAATCTTATTGTCCCAAAATGCTCTGTACTTCAATTAAAGCGAGCTGCACTCAGTCTGACATTAATGCGTTTTTAGTCTATTTTAAGAAGATTTTTCAATATTCTTAAGATCATTGCACCAATAAACTGACGTTATGAAGTTTGATATTGATGTAACTATAAAAATTATTATTGAACTAGCTAGTGTAACTGGGCGAGATAACTATGACACGGCGTGCATCATTGTCATCACAAACTTTGATTAAAATACCTCATTGGTTTTGCTGCATTATAGTGAACAAAAATGATGAAAAAGGCTTAAAAACAGCGTTGTTCTTGAATGCAATAGTCCTGTGCATTTATGCGTTGTCTAAAACAATCGAAATAAAAACTGAGAATGATATAAACCAACCGATAAGCTGACTGATATAAATGACCAGACTTCTGGTCTATTAACCGTTAAATTCGTCTTTGAAATAGCTATATTCTCGTCTTCAAGCATAATATTATAATCTGATTTCATATAAAGGAGCTGTGGAGTAAAATCTGTCTATTCAATAACTAGAAATAGAACCACGAGTCTGATACTTAACCTGAAGCACTATGGAGTGCTAAATTCGTCTTCGACAACTGGTATGTTATTTCCCAATCCAAAAAGCATACATGCATTAGGAAACAAGGGCAATTGGTTGGTAAATTAGCCCTATCAAGTTAATATCTAGGCAGCATTCAGCCATGCCGTTTCTGCCATTCAAAAATTGCTCTACAGCAAGCTAGTGTCAACGGTTCGTCGGCCCAAATGCACAAACGTCCTCTTGCCGTTCTGCGTTATATTGCTAAATCTCGGTGACGTCATGTCGTTATGTGACGCGTCGTCTTCCATGATGACGTCATTCATCGAGCGCGCTGACGCCAGGTGTGGATTGCCGATTCTCATATTCCTCAGCTTCAGCACTTCTATCTGAGTATACAGCTGACTCAGCTCCTCCTGCTAACGATAATAGATTGCACATTCAGATACAATATCAAGGAAAATCATTATCGTTAGAATAATTATACAGTAATTACCACATATCATGTCGTATTGTATGAGGGCCTTCATATTGTGAAAAATGAAACCTAAAAAGTACCTTCAAATTTAGGAAAATGGCGCCTAAAACCAACTTCAAATGGTGAAAAATGGCACGCCAGCAGAATTCTTTGAATTTTCTAGAACTGTTACTGAACTAGGTTATTTTCCTAAGTCTCCTTTATTGAATTTAATCATAAATCTCAGTCTTAATTTCCTCTGCAATTCTCTCCTATTGAATTAGCTGCAGGACTTGTCAGTTACTCTCGCCCACGTCCTGCAGGCCGTGAACAAAGAACTGGCTTGCAGCCCAGAGCGCCCCGGCGTGTTGGTAAAGTCGACTAAAGAAGGGGGAGCGGTTCTGTGCCGGCTCTCTTGCACAGAACCGGACTGTATAGTCTTAGTGCTACACACGGTCACTACAAAAGACACAAAAAAAACATCACTCTCGCCTGAATGTCGGCCTCGATGATGGTGCGATCGAAGCCGCCTCGGTCGCGGTCACGCGCTCTGGAGGCCCCCATGTACGCCCCCACCCTGCGACAGTTGATAACTGTCCGCACGGCTGCGCTCAGTCGCGGCCGTGCCACGAAGCGTGACGCCTGTGCGGGGTACTGCAGGTCCGCCACACAGGACTGGGGTGCCACGGTGGCGGAGGAGGCTGGGCCCAGAGCGGCACACGCGTCAGTGCCGCCGTACAGGGAAGCGCGCTTGGGACGCTCGCGATATTTGAACACCAAATACGCCTGCACGATCAGGGAGTGATGATTTAGGGTAAAAGTCGTAAAGAATCACGTAATCGCAACTGCATCGCTTTTTTACATAGGCCTGCAGGAAGTAATCCCAATGATTTAATATTGTCATTGGCATGTTTAATCTGCTAAATACTCCAAGAATATTGACAATTACTTTCACAGTAATTCAGTAGCATATTTCTGCACACATTACTGTGAAACATGAAGTTTTTTATGCATGTTTTTTTGCAGTTTTGACTCAGAGAAATGTTGATACGTTTAATTTTCGTTTTTTGAGGACTGCCCATTTTTAATAGATTATGCAGCGTTATTTTCGCGCATGTCATTTTGACGAGTTTCGCCCATTCGCAAAATTTGCAATAATCGCATGTTCGCGAAAATTTCCTGTTTTACAGTTTATTGGTCCCACTGGTCCACTGCCGACAGCGGGTATCAGACCTTGCTGCCGTAGAGGAAGGCCAGTGTGACGGTCGTCGTGAGCTGTGTGTGAAAGAAGAGCACGACGTAGAGCAAGTCTGGGTTGGCCGGCGACTGCAGGAAAAACCTGCAAAACCACAGTCACCGTGATGAGATTTAACACTGAAAGGAAAGACGGGCCATATACTGCAGTCAGCTTATAAGTATTTGGCATCAAAATTATTTGGAGCTGTCTTGCTAATTTTGCAGTAAATATAGTCCTCTTACTCAGTGATGTTAAGGTACAGAGTAGAGCCTATTACTCGGTGATGTTGAAGAGGAAGAAGGGCATCCTACTTGGTGACGCTGAAGAGGGAGAAGAGTCTCTCACTTGGTGATGTTGAGGAAGAGAGAGAGAAGCGCCTCGTTGTAAATTGCCCAGCTGATGAACCTGCTCTCGTTGAACTCTGACGGCGCCTTGCGCACCATGATGCACAGGCGCATGCCCCACAGCAGCAGGCACAGCTCCGCTGCACAATCAACACTAGCTCACACTCAATATCTCCCATAATGCCCCACAGCAGCAGGCACAGCTCCGCTGTACAATCAACACTAGCTCACACTCAATATCTCCCATAATGCCCCACAGCAGCAGGCACAGCTCCTCTGTACAAACAGCAATTCGCTCAATGCTGACAGCGAGCATTGTCACTACAGACAAGTACACGTTTCTTAAGTGAAAAATAGAAATTGCTAAAATCTAAATGCGGTTGAAGTTCCATGCGAGCGCGACAGACGAATTGCAAAAACATTATCGTCTGGGAGTAATAGAGGAAGATTTAAACACCGTAACAACTGTACCGACGAGGCCCCTGAATAATTGAATTGATGGAAACCGTGCCATTCACAACAGTTGATCGTTTAACACGACCGGTGTTCGCGGCGCAATAACGTCCACGAACACTAAGCGCGCGTTAATCGAATTCGTCGTCAGTGTGTGTACAATAATGGACTCAGGGCGGGCCGTGTTGGCTGAAAAATAGGTAAGGGGGCGATGTTGAGGCTCACGCAAATGCTAATTTTCTCTTTCGGAATAAACTCACGACCGTGGGAGTTGGGAGGAAGAGGAATGCATAGCCTACTGGTGCACACTTAGAGTACGGGGAGGGGGTAGGGGGGGGGGGTCGAACCACCCCATGTTGGATTCAACGACATGTTCATTGTTCAACCCATTATTACAGGGGGTCAACAAATTTTGACTCAAATTAAATTTGTTTCAATCAAAAAACCATTTTCAAATTGGTACGCGCATACTAAAAGGCACGGGATAGACCCATTGAGCTAAGGAAGTTTTTACACATTCTGGGCAAAGCTAGGGGATCCACCACATGAGCTAGGGGCGTCCAAACCCCACAACCCCCCGACAAATCCCCCCTGCTCACCGACTGCGGTGCTGTAGTCCCACACGTCCATGGAACACTGAACAGTGCGTAAACCAGTCGAGCTAAAACCTGGAAATTAGAACAAGGTTACATTTAGCCAGGATAAATTTCGCATCAGTTTAGTCTGCGCACGGAGAATTGATAATAAGGTCCACAGTATTCATTGCGTTCGACGCATTAGTTTGGGACGACTAGGCCTATGTCTTGTTGACTCCACTTTAAATGTAACAGAATGCTTTTATATAATGTCGTTCAATGATTTGTGCTCAATTTCATTTAAATTAAAAGCGTAAATTAGTAGGCCTACTAGAGCCTAATATTTGACTTCAAAAATTAACATTCTATGCTATTTCTGGTTTATTTGAACAATAGAAAATACACTGGTTATAGACACATTTTTACATCGATTTATAAATGGGTTAATATGATACGCTATTGATCCCACAGTAATATTTTAAAAATCACGTTTGTAAGAAGAGGTAGATATCTTAAAGCAATCATTGAATTTATGATCGCCAACGTGAATGGAAGGAGATCAAACAAAATTTTAGGGCCTACTTAACGCTTGGACCCACATTACAGAGCGATTAATTATTTAACGCAGCTTTCAAATGAGAAAAAGTTGACAAAAAGAAAAGAGCGAAGGGGTTTCTCACCCGTATCGAGCTTTGGTCTGTCGACAGCCATGCGCACCGTGAGGCAGACTGCGAAGATAAAGATGATGAGGAAGAGCCTCTTGACCAGGTCTGAGTCGGAGATGCGCACTCGCTGGGCAGAGCGAACTTGGAACACGACGGAAATCCTGCAAACAACATTGTGACCAGAGAGCAACGGGATGATGCTTTTGCGGATGCATCCAGAGAAATGTTGAAGTGTCTGCGGTTAGGAGGTAGAAATGTCGAGGATATCCGAATATGAAATTTACATCACACACGTTACGATATGCAGGGGTCACGATACCTGTGAAAATGCGGCAAGGATCTCCAAGCTTGAGGCTTTTCAAGCCGATTCATGTTTTTACTTCTTATGGTCATTTAGTTAATTATAGACCTTGATTCATTTAAATAATTGATTCATTTTCTTCGCCTCGGGTTATTAGAAGTAGTTAGGATATTAAAAACACACATGTTCAGAATGTACTGCGCGATGTAGCGGTATCGTTTGATTTTAGACAATGAGCTTGATGACTATAGGACTTTCTTTCATAGTGAATTTCGAAAGGTCCATCGTTTTGGAGATGGACTAAATAAGAATGCAGAATTGCCCTCGATATCGGATACGCAACACTTCGCTAGCCACGCCCTAATAATTATTGTTACACATTTATTAAAAATTGATGATCATACATTTCTTTCCTTTTATTTTGTATCAATGGCTTATTGGCGAATATTTGTAAACTTTGTAACGCAGTCATCCAAGGCTATGAGAAAATTATCATTTTGCATTTGTAATTTAATTTACATCGTCAATAGATTAATCAAGGGGACCTAGTGAGAAATGACTATTGTCGATGTACTGTAGCAGACTGCAGACTGCGTTAACTGAAAGTCTTGTCAGAAACTGTATTAATTGCAAAACGGTAGCTGGTCATATTAAAACCATTGCATTACTCCGAAACCGGCCGAACGAATGATGGAGAGCAGAATGTAATGTGATTAAGATTAAAAGGTATGAATGTCTCAACTACAAGCTCTAAAGTCCTAGTATAATTTTTACTCTATCGCTTTATTACAGACCGGAAGAGAGATTTATGAGTCCTCAATCTTAACAATAATAGAAGTTGCCACAGAATTGGGAAAAATAATGCAAAGCGGCCAAAGCCGCCAGTCAAGAGAGCAAAATGGAGAGTTCAATTAAAGATTCACGTAACCAGAGCAAGAGTTGAGTTTGTATTACTTCGATATCGTTAGATATCTTACAGTAATTAATGTTGCAACTTTAACCAACTAGCATTGACTGATTGATTTATTGCCATTTCTATTACAACATAAAAATGCATAAGGAAACCAGCAAATATTCGAAATATACGTAGTTAGTGAAAAACTTACCTCCACGTTTTGAGCAATAAGGCTCCATATGATATTGAGAAGCCGAGCTCTCTCAGCCAAACTCGCAAAGCGCAAAGAAAATCCGTCGGTTCAAAATATTGCACGATTATCTGCAATCATTCAGTTAGAGACCAAAAATCCATTTAAGAAAACTTTGACAGACTTTAGCAGAAAATCGATGCACGAAAATCGACAGTGTATAAAAGATGCAATAACAAACTTGCATAATATTTTCAAATAATTGCACAAATTCTTCAGCATTGTATCGCTAAAGAACGCGCTATCGATACAATTTGTTTATAATTTGTTTCGTGCGGTAAAATCAGAAAAATGACGCAGCAAATTTTCCGCAATCAAAAATGTGTGCTCGTGTGAACTTCGTTTTTGTGTATTCTCCCTGCACGCAATGGCGCATCGACGACGAGTCTTTTATACTTTAGAAAGAGCTTTCCCCAGGGCTAACTCAATGAAGCAATCTCGCTCTGCAAATGGTCGTTTGAATAAGCGATATTTTCCCTGAATGAACTCAGACTAGCGGCTCTCGCTTATATTTCTATACAGCCCGCTCTGAATTCAACTTGATCTGCTTGGGACAAAAAGGTATATTATGCAATCGCAAAAAAGTCTGGCATTTTAGATTACTCGGTGCAAAAGTCGTGTCCATGATTGAATCATGTGCAAATAATGTGCACAATTTCTGCTCTGAAAAAGCCAGTGTGTGTTCAAATAGAGACGATCAATATCGCCTGAATATGAGCGTAAACAAATTGCTTAAAATACTTCAGTAAGGTAAAATACTCTTTGCAAGCACTTCTATGTGAACGAAAGTCATTTGATCGTCAAACTCACCTAAAGATCTAAATTGCGTATTAAAGGAGACAGTGATCTGAGCGACATCTGAGAGTAGAAATAATGCTTAATATTATTGACTGCGTGGATGAAAACAGTCATCGCTGTCCACAGATGATTAGGTCTCGGTCCACTCATCCGTGCGCCACACTAATTCTTCTGATCGCTCTGCGGCTCACATCGGCTCACCTTTTCTTCAACGAGTTTGTCCTAATTGCAAAATGCTGGTTTCGTACAAGAGCTGAAGAGCAAGAGCACTACTATATCCACCATCTCAAGAGGTTTAGATGATACACTGCACGGATGAATTATTTTAAAATAAAGTAAGTAGTGTTGCATTACTAACTAGTATAAGTTGCAACCCATCAACATTCTGAACGCAACAGCTCATCGATGGAAATTATTATGCGAGCAAAACATAGGCCCTAATATTTTGGATTCAGTCCAACGTTGGAATGGTTTCCTGGCGGATTCCATTACAATGTCACGCTGATTACAAGTCCTACCATCATCATCAAACGGCAGCGTAGCGAGGGGGTCGGAGGGGGGGGGGGGACACTGGCCCTTGGCGCCCCACTGCGGGGGCGCCGAGGGAGTGCCAAAAACTGATAATTTGGGCGCCACAAGTTTAAAAAAATTATAATAAATTAAATCGTGTCGATCGCCCCCGCCCCCCGCTTGTGAGTTGTGAGACTGGGAAGAGTTAAAGTCTGAAAACGTTCACGATGGGCGCTATGTGCTTGATCTGGTCCCGGGAGTCAATTACACTCGCTACGCCACTGAGTAGGCCTACAGGAGAGCAACGTTGCAAGTGAAAGTTAGTAATGCTGTTAACCCCTAGTCAGATATTTTAGTTAAAATGCATTTTGCAACTTTGCGACTTTGCAACTGCGACTTTGCGACTTTGTGACTGCAACTTTGCGACTGTGACTTAGCGACTTTGCTTAGCAAAGCATCCACTCCAGCCACCTCCTCGACACGCAACGAGCCTCATCGATTCTGTCTGGCATGGCGATATTTAGAAGCCTTTTCATAATTTTTCTTCACTATAAGCTATATGCAGGAAAACCATTGGGGTACTAATGTGTTCATACCGGGCAGTAAAGGAGGAAGGCTCCAAGCAGGATGATGCGCAGCAGCAATGGACTGGCTGCCTTTAAAACCTGAGCAAAATAAACTGTCTACACAGCCTGGTATCAACTCACAAGTCACAAATTTATGTAGATCTAAATGGTTCAGAGATATGTTATTAGAGTCCCTATAACAAAATAATATTTATGTTCTTTTTAAAAACGATCATAGCGTTGTGCAAAGCGGATTGAGTATTAATTACATTCAGAAAGTTATGCCTCATCTTAAATCTATCCTCATCTCAGTTAAATCTTCATAATCATTACATTGCATATTTTCTAAAATCAGCTCCGCAAACATTGCTCCACGTTGATAAGAATCAGTTCTGGAATAGCCGTCAGAGGGCCACTTGTCAGCATTCCCACGAAGCTTGTAAATCCCATATCGCGCTCGTAGCCGAAGCCTAAGCTGACATCGAACACCGATCGAACCCCTCCTTGTAAGAGACTCAGCGAGTCTGGCTGGTAAACCTCTCTTTATTTACTCACCACTGATGAAGACAAGACGCGAATCTACATCATTTTTCGTATTAAACCCTGCCTGAATTGTTTAATTGGTGGCAATGGTTCTAAAATATGCAAAAAGACATTGCAGTGGTTACGAAACTTAGAAGCGTCAATTGCTATCTTATTTTTATCGTAAAATAATTTAATCATTTGGATCTCTCTGGTCACTACTCAGACTAGTGACTCTGATATGAAACATTTCTGCTTATGAACTAGAAAATTTTAGTTATCAATGCTTTTGACTTAATTAATTTGATACGTCTACCATAAGATACAGGTAACAATTAGCCTAGGAGATGAAAAGTACCAAAATATACAGTCCTCGTTTCGTATGTTGAAAATGAATATTGAATTTTTTTCAATCAAACTTCACACTTATTACCACTAACGCTAGAAGCGTGTTGCAATATGGTGCAGAAGCAAAAAGAGAGCAGGGTCCGCTGTAGCCGACCTTGACATGTCTGTAGCGGTATGTGAAGGCCACAAGGACGGGCATGAGTGCGAGTATGAGACAAGAGGCGATGAAGAGCGTCAGACGCAGCGCCCAGTTGAGCGCGAGCACGCAGGGGCGCGCGCTGTCGCACGTCGCGCAGCCTGGCGAGCACTGCGAGCAGGAGAAGGATGAGGACAGCTCGTACACGCTCCACTTGAGCTGAGCACACAGCCGCCCTTCAGTTACTCTTAATAGTAGCACGTTTTGACGTCATATTATTTATATTTTTAGAACATAGAGGGCAAGGACGTAGAGGGAAAAGAAGTAGAAAAGATGACGAATTAATGAAGGAGATACTAGCACCTCATCATGTCGAGGAGTGTACAGCGCTCTAGAGATGACTTAGGTCATGACACGGCGCTCCATTATTTGTCGAGTTACAAAAAAGAAAATAAAAAGCTTGACGGAGAAGGATATGAAAGCGATACAGAGCAAAGTGGAGGGCGGGTGTCCAACTGTCCATGGTTGCTAATGGCCTACCCTTGCATAAGCGGGGAATGCGGTCACTAAATGCGAGTGTGTGTGTGTGTGATTGAAATCACATCTTTATTGCTGCCAAAACAGAAGTCAAATTCTCTCTATTTGTGGCAATCCGCTGACTGTAGGCTACCGGTGCTCCGGGTCACTATGGTGACAAGATTAGTGAGTCGCTTGTCGTACTTAAAACAAAACAAAAAATCACCCACAAAACCATGAGACAATATGCAAATATCAGCAGACAAGGCCGTGAAGAAATAAACGCAGTCGAAGAGAGAGATCCTGTGGCAGCTATTGACAGTCTGACGGTCAGGCGAGGGGTGCATGAGTGCTTCTAAAGTGGCACAAAATTTAATATCAATTCACAAAATTAAAAAAATTGAGACCTTCTATGAAGCAAAAGTTACAATTTTTGACAACTTTTAAGTCAATTCTAAAAATGTTCACAGACCTAATAAAAAAAGAAAAACATTCAAATGACAAAAACTAACTGCCAATAAAAATTGCCTTTTAAATCCCTGATAAGGAATAATTTGCATAAACGTAACAATTGATGCAGAAGCAATTGTGTCGTGTCCCTACCCGCAGCATGCGCTCGTACTGAGCCTCGATGTCCGCCCCGCTGTAGTAGCGTCCAGAGGATGGAACGGAAGCGTTGGGGAAGTAGAACCCTTGTCGACACACGCACTTGTAGGAACCTCGGCGGAACCCCTGACCGGGCTCCGGGACGCACTGAGGAAAGCGAAACAGGACGTAGAATGAACCAACAACGTTTGTCACTTCCACACAGTTGATAACGGTATAGCTACTTCAGCTTAGGCCTATAATAATGATAATCGAATCAAGTAAAATTTATAACAAGATGCACTGATCTAGTTTGATTACTGAAGACTAGTTCAAACAAGATATTGAGTGAGCTAAAATCGAAAACAAAACCTAATGCAATTAACACTAGTAATATTTTTATGAACAGAAATTTGTGTAACATTTGATTGCAATAGAGTAACAGAACCTACGTTTTCAAAAAAAACAATAATAAAAAGCAATAATGCAAGCAATTATTGAGCTAGGCTTGCAGCGGGCCCTCATTTTGGTATTTGTGTCACAAATTTTAATTATTAAATGTAATTATAAGATTTCAAGTCAAACTTCAAGTCAATTAAACGTTTCAAAATTGATATTCAGAAATAAATGGTTTCAATTCCAAAAATCTCTTAAGTCATGATATTACTCAGATAAACTTGATATTATTGAGAGCAGCTGGACTTTACTCAGTTAAACTCGGGGCTACTTTGATAAAGGCTACATGTAGATGACGCGCAGCCTACTTGAGTCGTGTCCTGCTTGCACTTGTCCGACCCTGCAAACACGTTCAGCTCCTCGCTTCCTGCCGACAGAGGACACTGATCGATGTCGACCTTCTCCAGGTCAATGTCTATTCCGCTTGTCCCTCTGCAACGTCACGTATTGATGACTCTCGTTATATCCTAGACATCAGTGAGCGTCTCAGAGTAAGGTAAGATACGCTCAAATAAATAATACTACAGTGAAGGTGGTTAGCGTTTAATTAACATGCTTTGAATTATTTCCTTTTAATTAACTTAAAACAACATTGAACGCAAAAGAATCAACATTGGATTGCATTAGTCACATTTAACAAAGAGAAAAATTGAATTGAAAAACTGGAGTTTGGTCCAGAGGATCTGCTATAATACTGATTGTGAACATTAGTGTAGTAGGGTATTGCATCAAAATTGCGATAAGACATATCAAACAACTCAGCTTTTTCCCCTCTTTCACACCACATCATTTTTCGCTTCATACCACGTGATGACAACGGAAAAAATTATTTTTTCCGTTGATTATCATTAAAGGCACTATTGTACCGTTACCGAGCGAAAGCCTGTATATTGAGCGACATATCGAGTAGGCCTATAAATGATAGTACAGAGTTTCAGTAGCAGAGGACCAGGCACAATTTTCCGTCCTAAAATCGAAGCTGTCATATTCTCATCCAGGCCTCGTCGGCCTGGATGAGAATGGTACGTTTATCGACTAATGCCTGGACATTCCTCTTCTGTCCACTTCCTCCTTCAAATATTTATCCATTCGTAATTAGGCCATAGTGTTTGTCAAAACCTCGGATTACTATGCGAATCCAAATTCATGTTCATCCATCAAGTCGGCTACGCAAAGATAATGCATCATGGATCGTGAAAACGCAAAGGAACTAAGAATGACTCTAGAATTTTTTTACGGGATCAATGTACCCCATGATGAAAATCAAATTTTTCTTTTAGATTCAGCTTGGACCTTAGATAATCTTTGTCAAATCGGCTCCGAAATATTCATTTCCTTCGAATTATGAAATCACTGCTCGAAACAGCTTCTATATTCACCTAGGCTAACTCTATTTTCATATTGCTAACAGATAATGAATAACAGATTTATGTTAATGTATTAATCATTAGTATTAGTATCATGAATGACTATTTTGATAATTATGTGAATCACCTGATATTGTGAATGTCACCTAAATTTAGATTGCACGTTTCTGTACGTTTATTTAAGTTTTTATTTTATTTCATTTTTTTATTGTGTTCTGCCTTGATAGTGAATGACAGATTTATATTAATGTATTAATCGTTAGTATTAGTATCATGAATGACTATTTTGCTAATTATGTGAATCACCTGATATTGTGAATTTTACCTAAATTTAGATCGCACTTCATCTGTACGTTTATTTAAGTTTCTATTTCTTTATTGTGTTCTGCCTTGATGGTGAATAAAAGATTTATATATTAACTCTTTCGTTCCTCTACAATTAGATTAGCCACCACACTATTTTCTATGAATTGAAATTAGTAGTTTATTACTTTACTACATTGTTGTTTGAGGTTAAGGACCGTGTGCAGTAACAACTGACAAAGACTATTGCTGTCCAAAGAATCGCTCCCCTTTCTTTCATTGCCTTTAACGACCCACCCAGGGAATTCTGTATGCAGACCGATTGGCTTTTTACCCCTGTCTGCAGGGTTGTGAAGGTCATAAAATTCATCGTGAAAATGTAGTACTCGAAGAACGGAGCAGACTGATTTTTTCTTTTTTATTGTGAATCAGTGAAATTTCCTTTTGAAATCTATTAAAGCCTGACATTTAATTGCAAATAAACATGCAAACAACAATAGCACATTATTGACTTAGCCTACATGCGATTTACTTTTCTAAATTCATTCAAGTCCTAGGCTCCTAGCACGCAACCATGACATCCTTGTAGGGAAAAGGCACGATCGAGGATAAGAAAACCAAAGTAAAAACGAAGAGAAAAAAATATTTAGGCTTGCGACCCGAGGCGAAATTAAACGCCGCACGTCTACGACGCACGTCGTAATAACGAATTAAATTAAGCAAAAATCGCGTGTGATAAGGCTTCACAATGACAAGGGGCCCAGATACCTCATCACAGTCCACACGCCCACAATAAGAGGTGACAACTGCCATCTTGCTTTCTGACAAAAACCGTTCCCTAAAAATTGTTTAATCGCCAAATGTAATTAGTCAAAAGGAGATCACATACTTAAAATAGTATTTTCCGTCGTCGCCGAAGCCGAAGAAGGGCACAGTGTAGGTCATCATCCAGATGTCGCCACCCCCGCAGTCAAAGTACGGCTTGCTCCAGTGCCCGTCCTCGTACACTATGCTGATCGAGTCATCGGTCTCCGCCGCCCGGTGGGACGACGAGTTGTAACGGTACATGGAGTAGCCTGCACACAGGCGTCCGTCAGTAAAAAAGATGTGAAAATGTCAGATAACCTAAATAATTCAAATATTTCTAAATTAATGTCGAATTTTTTTTAAGGTTTACTTAATTGGTCGTTTACAGGGTCAGTTCTGAGTAACGGCCTGGATGAATTATGTTTTGCTGCTTTTGAACGATAACCAAACAGTTCATTAGTGTTCATGCTATGGCGCGAAATCGTTACAATCTCCTCTTTAAAATAGAAATCCCCTTAAACTTATGACCAATTGGGCTATTCTTCCCTTCCCTACAATTATGATGTCCACACTAAGAATGCAAGCAAGGAAAAATTTATTTAAAAAACTTCGTGAGCCCCCCTCCCCCCATCCCTTCCCAATCGATCGTGAATTCTTCTACGCGACAGGGAAAAAGTATCGCACAGCTTCCAAAAAATTCCGCTCTGTGTTCAGCAGCAGCGCGAGATGCCCCCTGTAATAAATTCTTATCGCGAACACTGCAAATCATCATGCGATATTTTCGCGTTGATTTCAGCGGCGACGGTCATTACGATTGGCACGCTGGTGCGACAGAACACAGTGAATCTTAGGCCTACTCACTGCGGAACAGGAAACAGACGTAAAGAATGTCCACTTTATTGTAGTGGGCCGGGACGCAACAAGTCCGCAAAGCAACGACGGCGCCTATACGATTAATAAAATAAGTAAATAAAAAGTGGTGGCAAATAAAATAAGTTTGAAAACATGATTTAGAATGAAAAAGTGAAGAGCCTGCACGATTTAAAAAATGTGTCCTCATAAAGGAACACGTACGACCTGCAGATTATTTGCTGTCCGATCCGTAAAGAACAGATTCTTACGCTCGGTTGTTTAATAAAGAGTTATTTGAACCATTGTTTGAACGATCCAGGATTATTTGAATAACTCCCCAATATTAGCGTGTTATTCAAACAATCCTGGATTGAATTTGCGAGATCTGATTGGATCGTGACGTCATTTTTCTTTTATGATTATTTAAAACCAAATAACTCTCTATTGAACAACTCGGCCTTAGTACTAGCTGTTCTGCTCAGGAACAGTCTCGAACCTGATTGAATTCAGCGCATTAATCAGTTTATATAAATCCATGACTGGTTTTTCGAAATGTTGAATTGACCGGAAACAGTTTCAAGCACAGACTGTATATCATTGCAGGAGAACTGCTACATATGCCCATCAGGGGCGCACCGAGGAGCTCATCGTGGGAAGGTTGGCATTTCTGAAGGTGACAAAATTATCGCGAAGAAACTCAGAAGCTGGAGAAGGGGGGAGAGGTTCAAAAAGCCAACTATATTTCATCATGTTCGCAGTAGAGCATTCTTAGGGGTCGAATAAATAAATGACCGGAGTGGGAGTGCATAGCTCTCATGGTCCTCCTCTCTGGATCCGCCTCTACATGTGAGCACTGCAACCTGACATTCCATAAGTTCAATATCAGATCCGTAAAAAAACGCGCATGTGCGTGAAAGCCGCTTTAGACTACACTGAGTATGCTTGGCCTGTGAAGTATCGGCTTGTTCGATAATTCGTCCAATCAAATAAATCATTGAATCAAATCATTGAATCGTTATCGTCACTGGTCTATCTAGACGGCAGTATTTAGGCCTCGCCGAGTGTTACGGCAAATGCTATTTAAGTGCTAGTTTTTCAAACTCGGATTTAGCGTGGTTTAGGATTTAGCATCTAGAAAACGGTCCTTGGGTTTTTCCAACAAACGATTTGGCAAATTGCAGATTTAATTAAATCCATCATTTAAATCCGTCGATATCAGGGTGTTAGCAAATAGGCCTAAATCCACGGATTTATCATAAAACGATTAACAGAAAGGATTAAGATTTAAAAATCCGATTGCATAAACTCTCAGATTTATTTTAATCAATGGTTAACTAACCACTGGTTGAACTAAAAATAAATCCGATTTGGAAAAACCAAGGGCTAGTGTGAATGTGCGTTCGTCACAGCGTTCGTCAAACTATACTGGCGATACTAATAACATATTGATCTATTCGGTCGGTGTTTCATAGCAAAGTTAGATTGTACAACTTATAGGCAGTTTCCGGTTTTTATTTTTATTTATCCGCGGAATGGCTGAAATAATTACAATGGCTGAAATAGGCGATCATGTCAGATCACGTGATAATAATTCAAGTCGCGTTGTACAGGGTGGAGGTGCTAAATGTTATTTCAGATTGTAAGTGAAAGATGTCCGCGTGATATCTAATGACAAGGTGGTCGATCTAGAATGAGTCGAGCCCCCCGGGTGACACAGAATCGACATTCAGCACCGCTCCCCCGTCTTTAGCCGCTTTGGCGAATCGCCCGGGGAGCTCTGAGCTGCAAGCCTATTTTTTGTTCCCCGGCCTGCAGGGGGTAAAACATTCAGTTCTGACATTTAGTAGGTCGACTTTATACGTTAAAGCTGCCAATCTTTGGAGAACTTCTAAGAGCAAAATAATTATCGTTTATTAAAGCGTCTACAAAATCCGGCCAAATGAGTTTATTGATCGCTCGTTTCCTCTCTATATGACCATATCCCACCGTCGTACTCCCAATAATATTCTAAGCCGATGCGCATCGAGAAAATCCCACGGCGGGTCGAAATTGGTTCTGTAATGTGATCCTCGGACACACGCTCCCTCCGGTTGTAAAACGGACGACGGTTAGCTGACCGGGCATCCGCAACGGGCGTTAAACTGAACACCGCGCGCCACTCGGACGCTTTAACGGCGGGCCGCATGGCGAGCGCACGGACGCGCCCTTCGCTCAAAATTCATGGAACGACGAAAGTCGAGCGACTAGGGGCTGACGGATGTTCTAACTCCCGCATAAACACGTGAGAAGCGCGCCTTATTGGGTCGCATCTCGGTATTCATAAAACGCGGATGAGAACTCTCCCAGACGACGAGGTCAATGGGGGGGAGCATGGATCAATGGGGGACGACGTGGGTCAATGCGGGACGACGTGGGTCAATGCGGGGAGGCATGGGTCAATGGGGGGACCAGCGTGAGTCAATGCGGGGAGGCATGGGTCAATGGGGGGACGTCGTGGGTCAATAGGGGGAGGCATGGGTCAATAGGGGACTACAGGGTCAATGGGGGCAAGCATGGGTCAATGCGTGACGGCGTGGGTCAAGGGGGAGGGGCAAACCAAGAGCACACTGACCATTACGCGGAAGGAAACATTCCCAAGCAGTTTCCGCTTCGCTTGTCCTTGTGAATTCACTTAACGTCTCGGCTGTCGGGCCAGATGTCGCCGCTTGCTTAGTATTCCTGTCGCGGGGCCCTTGTCAACCCGTCCGAAGAGAGCGTCAGAGGGTCAGGACGCCAATAGAATGTTACATAGCCGTCAAGTCCATTCAAACACTTTCTGGATGCGAAGAATCATAACAGACAACCGCAACGATAGAGGAAGCAACGTTCAGACTCCACGTCGGAGTCCAAAATAAATTCACAGCTAAAATTAGGTCACTCAATTTTGTCCAAAAAATATGATAATTATATTTAAAGCAAGCCGTATAACGGGCGCATAAGAATACATGGCAGACGAAATAGCAGAATATTCGTCAACTATTAAAAATTTATGCTAAAAATATGATTATGATCATACCATAAAACATAAAATTTTTGCGACACGTAAATTTGGCAAATCGGTCAAACTCGCAAAAAATGCGTGCGCCAAATAAAGCTGCTGAAACTTTTATATAAAGAGCAGTCCTAAAAAACGCGAAAATTAAGTGCACCAAATATTCTTAGAGCTAAAGCCACCAAAACAGCATACAGCGAAAATTTCATGCTTGACAGTATAGGCTAGTTGTTCACTATAGGCCACCGATTTACTCTAATCATAGCCCAACTAACAACGTTATTTGCGTGACCAGAGTCAGCTAACATTAAAGTGGATCATGCGATCACTAGCCGAATATTATGAACGCTCATCTGTGCCTTGTTCTAAATTTAGCTGATTCAGCGACAATCGTACAGCTAAGGGTAATCTGTACTGACGGAAAATGTCCAGGCGGGAAATATCAGTTCGCAGTGGTTTCCGCAAACAACTCTTGACAATCTGCTCTTCTATCTGCGCCCTGAGGACCCGGACAAAATTATTGTTCGCTAATCGCATAATGGCAATCAGGTGAAATCAGAGAAACCCAGTTGTCATTCTGTGCACGTTATAATGACCTTTGTAAGTTAACCATTCTCCTTAAGTGCATAACATTTCTGTTAGTTTGCTTTAAGTGGCTTCTCCGTATGGAACCAATCGGCCGCATACGAATGATTGTATATTTTGCGACTGCAAAATGATCACTTTTGTTGACGTGGAAAAGGATGGTAGCTGCAGAAACTACGTCAAATGAGGCAATTGCATGGGGGGATTTTATTTTAAGTACCGCATGTAGTAACGAAGACTATTACGGTCCGTTTCTGTGTAAGAGCGCAGCTAAAGAACCGCTCCCCCTTCTTTAGTCGCCTTTAACGACACGCCAGAGCTTGTATCTGTGGACTGCAAGGCTATTCTTTGTTCCCCGACTTGCTGGGGGTAATGAGGCAACTCTGTCACCACTGCACGATTTAGAGGCACGCGTCATGCCGTGCAATTCTATCGCGACACGCCACCATCCGTAGACCTGTAGATGTAGCCGCAATACAGTCGGATCATTCGGACGTAGGGGAAAGAAGGCATGACTCGATCACTTTATCCATTTCGGCTTCTAGATTTTAGATTTGATGCTTTTGATTTGAAATAAAAAGTGGATTGTGTAGAAACGTCTTTCCTATGCTCAATACGAGTGATTATATCATCCCGCTGTCAAGCATCTCCATGATATTCTTAGTTTTCAGGGGGGACTCAGAGTGATTGAGTCATGCCGCTGGGTGTCATGAGTCGATCAGATGGAAGCCATGACTTGATCAGCAGGTTCAGGCATTATTATCCTTGGCTAGAACCTCTAAAAATAGTCCAATGCAAGTCAAAAGCTAATCAGCGATATAGTATTATAGGCAGCGCGTGGCATGACATTTTCAAAGAAGGGGGTCAGTCAGCTTTGCAGTGGGGGGGGGATGTTCAAGGGACAAGAATTTTTAGTTGTTTTTTGTTGTTTAGGGACCGTGTGTAGCACAAAGACTATTATGCAGTCCGGTTCTATGCAAGAGAGCCAGCACAGAACCGCCCCCCCTTTTTTAGTCGCCTTTAACGACTCGATCGGGGTGCTCTGGGCTGCAAGCCTATCCTTACTTCCCCGGCCTGCAGGGGGTTCAGGAGGGATGTAGACAGGCTTTAAATTTCGGGATCAGGGGGCAGAGTCTAGACCTCGAGCAGAGGGCAATGCCCCCCTGCCCCTGCCCCCAATCCCTCACACTACCGCGCTACGGGCCTGAATTTTGGACCGATAGGCATCGCCCTACAAGTTTGGCTTAAGTTGATGAATGGATTTGGCGACATTAATAATCGTTCTAATCATTATTAATTTTGAAATAGGCCCATACAAGTTATGGACTAATCAACGATATGGTATTATAAGCAGCCCTTGGCGTGACATTTTTAAGGAAGGGGGTCAGTTAGTTTTGCAGGGGGCGAGAGAAAATGTTCAAGAGGGAAGGATTTTATTGTAGTTTAGTGTGTAGCACAAAGACAGGCCGGTTCCTTTTCAAGAGAGCTGGTGTAGGCACGGAACCGCTCCCCATTTTTGGGTTTCTGCTTCTTTTGGGGGACGAGGTAGGAGTAGGAGTCGTTATCTTCCCCTTTTTGGGGCTCAGGTTACCCCGA
>JAQIWG010000084.1:0-49044 GCA_034695025.1 Chamaedrilus cognettii | reverse complement strand
ACCTACTCTTGTATCAGTCCACTCCGTGGACATCAATAATACCTTGGCTTTGGCTAAGAAGAGTGGCATGAGCGGTGATCTCCGTTGACACTGGTCACGTTCCCAGACCTCTTAACTCTTGCCTTTGCCCTCAGGTGCGGGGTATTCGGTGCAATGACTATGTCTGAGCTTCTACCATGCCATAAGTCATGGGTCCTTGGTTGCCTCCATACATTAGTGCGGTTTTCAGAGGTCGGTATTCTGGCATCTGACGCCCACTTTCGTCCACCCGGTGGACACTTGTTGGTGGTCGCCGTTGACACTGACGTTGTTCTCGCTGGTGATCTCTGAAGTCCACTCGGTGGACTGAGTTTGGGTGGCGTACTTGATGGAGCAGACGACTGCTGCGATCTGCTGAGACTTAAGCCTAGACTCGAGGGGAATTTGTTCGCGTCAGACGAGCATTTCTTCTCTATGCGCAAAATGATGAAGCTTATAATGCACAAGACCTCTAGTGGGTCTCAGTGCATACTTCTGATGCATGTACGTTGTCACAAGTCGTATACATGCACCCGCGTGTGGACATCTAAAGCTCGATGAACTCTTTTGTGGGTTCAGTGGAAGGCAATTTTGTCGAATGCATGACATTGTATTGTAATCATAAGTCGAAGGTCGGCCTCTTGGCATTCGACAGTTTTTTTTGCTCTCACTTTTTACCATTTAACTTTTTTATGGTTTGGATACATTCTGTGGTTGGAGTTTTTTCGATTTTTATATAGGTTTGATTGTTTGGATATATTATGTTGTTTTGAATTTTTTGATGTTTGATTTTTCTAACACTTCTAGAGTGTTAAGCATGTTAGTTAAGTGGCTTCCTTGCTGGACCGGTTCCACGTACCGGAGGCTGGGGTATCACGGGGGGTCTCGTGATATGCTGAGAGTCCAGCCTTTGTTAAGATAACACCACGGCATTGCACCGCAATTTAGCTCGCATTTTATTGCTTATTTACATATATATTTCTTTACTATGCTGAGCCTTGATGGTGAAGGAAAGATAACATACATATTTTAAAATAATTATGAACAGTATGCTGTTGATTGCGTTATTTAGGAACCAAGGACCTGTTACACATACGTTTTTGAAATCTTAAAAGATTCTATAATTACATTGCAATTGTAGAGTAGCGTATTCGGCATTTATTGATGATGGCATTGCTTTTGGTGGAATTTTGTGATTTTTTCGTTATTTTTAAGCCTATATGTCTGTACTTGATCATTTTTACGCGTCATTTTGAACAAATATTGCTGCTTGTTGCAACCGGCGCGGCTTGCACCGTCCGCCTCCTTGACTTCCCCTGCCGGTGCCGCTGCCGTCTTTTCCTCGCTCCTGCCCGGCCAGCTTTTGTCGATCTCTGACTCGGCTGTGGCCTGCGACTCGGCGAACCTCTGGTGCTTGAGCGCTAACGTGACTTCAGCGTGACATCAGCGCTGACACCTCCTGGTCTGAGTTGCTCCGACTCAAAGCGCCCAGATGGCGCCACTTTTGCCCCATTGTCTAACGTGCCTCCTCTTGGACCCTACTCATCCCGTCACCCTCACTCCTTCCGTCACCCTCACTCCTTCCTACGGCCGTGGAGGAGGGCGTTGCGGCAGCGATCGCGGAGAAGGGAAGCGAAGTACGCATCCCTCGCAATCACGAACAATTTTGCCTTGGTCGCTATTGAAACGCTGGGTACTTGGGGACAGACAGGCCTGGCGTTTATGGACAAGATCGGGCCAATAGAAACAGAATCGCATTTGGGTGAACAGAATAGCGCCAGCGCCTTCCTGAACCAGCGCTGGCTTCCCCTGACGGCGCAGCGAGGGAACGCCTTCCTGAACCAGCGTTGGCTCCCCCTGGCGGTGCAGCGAGGGAACGCCTTCCTGAACCAGCGCTGGCTCCCCCTGGCGGTGCAGCGAGGGAACGCCTTCCTGAACCAACGCTGGCTCCCCCTGGCGGTGCAGCGAGGGAACGCCTTCTTGAAACCGCGCTAGCTCCCCCTGGTGGGGCAGCAAGGGAATACCTTCCTGAAGCCGAGGGAACGCTGCGCAGTGTTGTGGGAACTCTTGCCCCAGTGACGCAGGCTATTGATTAATGTATGCTGGTATTTGTGTCGTTGTGTGGCGCAGATTCACAAGATTGTGTTTGATGAAATACGAGTTTTAATTGCGTAACGTTGTTTTTATGCTACTGTTCAGGGAGCACATGAATTTTAGAATGGATTGGATTTTTAATTTGGTCGTAAATATCTTTTGAAAGGTACCTGTATTTTATTCATATATTTCTTAAAGCTTCTATCCAACCAATGATTGTACGGTAATCATTTTCATGAAAAACTTTGAATAATCAAACTACTAAAACATTATAAACATTAACTTCTCAATGTTTTGTATTTTTTTCTTTGCATTGTGCATGAAAATAGTTTTAGATATAAATTTCTCAAATCAGTGACCTATTCATATGTTCATTACATATGAATAGGTCACTGATTTGAGAAATTGATTCCTTGCCACTGTTCTTGTGCCGCTCTGTTCGTAATTTGTAGTTTCACTACAATATTGTTGATTTTTTTATTTAGCAAGTTAGCCTGCAGCGCTGTTATTTTTTGGTGCAAATCTTATTTCTATATCGACCATCAGCTTGTCATGGATGCAAGATGCTTAAATGGTTTATAGTTTAACTCCAATGGGAATCTGTTTCCTTATTGAAAATGTTTCGTTTCTTTGTTTATTGTACTTCTTTTGCGTCTACGTATGCCGTTATATTGATCTAAGTTTTGTGAATAAACAACAACAATTACTATGCTTGTTAATTTCAGCACATTCTCTTTCAGCTAATATTACTGATAGCAGTCTTATATACTGATGATGTATGTAGGAATATATTGCAAACCCGATGTTGCATGACTTAGGGCCGGTTTTTCCAACACTGATTAAACGATGGTTCATGATTTAACCAATGCAAAATGGTGGGTTAAATCCTGAACCACCATTAAATCCGTGCTGGAAAAACCGGCACTTAGAGATATATTTGATATGATATCACGAGTTAAACAGATCAATAGTAGGCTAAGCTGCTTAGTTTTGAGTGGCATTGTTCTTTCAAGGTGAATATTGATGAGGTTGATGTCCTGCAATACCACGAAATGAATATGCGTATAAAACTTAAGCTGTTTGTGAATATTTCAAGGTCTGAATCTGTACAACACAGACAAATTTTGAATATTATCAAAAATCACATTATTTTTCTCAAATCGATTCCAATGTTTGTTCGAATTTGCTTAGAACATGCGTTGACTTGTCCATATAGTGCGAGGGTTTTAATATTATGGCGTTATAGTGTCTTGTATTGGATTAGGGTTATTGTTAGGGTATGATTGTACTTCAGTGGGCACATGAATTTTTTTAATCGATTAAATTTATCGTTAATTTCTTGTCAAAACTAGTTGTCTATGTAATTCATGTATAAAATTATGTTAATGACACACAGTGGGATGACACTAGAAAACGGGCTTCGATAAATGTCGTATTATGCAATTGTATAGGCATTTAATTCCGAAGCTTTGACTAAAAATCAACACTTATATAATGGCCTACATTAAATTTGGAATCCTCGAATAAAAATTATTTAGGGAAAACAGCCTTCAATAATTGTTTTTAGTTTTCACTAAGTCCAAAAATGCAAGGAAAATGTTTTAGGCTCTGATGTAGCTTATTATTTTATATATAATCGGCTAATCACAATAACTATAGTGTACACTTTACATAATTTCTGTCAATTTAATGTAAACTGTTCTGAAGACGAGCGAATAAAAAAAAAGAATGAGAAATGCGAAGATAAAATTTTTATGGTAACGGATATCCGGCCATTGCGTGATTTTTTTAGTTTTGAAAACAGAACTTAAAATAATTTGAAAACATCTATTTTTTATTATCTTACGGCCAGTGTGAATTCATACATAAATACTTAAGAACCCTAACCGACAAGTTTCTACAGTGTTTAGCTGTAGGGTGTGAGACGGAGTGGGTGCGTTACAGTGTCTGTGTTCAACGAGCATACAACAAACAACATATGGTAGGCCTGGTATTTATTATGATAGGTTAGTGGCCTAGGCTGTGGCTTGGTGTGCCGGAGTGTGCCCTAATATAAATGCAAGGTTCGTGACCCAGATATGAGGGATAAGATCATGAGAAAGTATAAAATCGAAGTGTTGAAGATTATCGTACGGTTTTGAAAATATTTGAGCGTTTCCTTGATTAACATTAATGTTGACGTAAGCCTGCCTCTTAATCAGCACTAGTAACTGATGAACAAACAGAATTTGAAACTAAGGATTTTTGTCTTAATTAAGGGACAAAATGATAAATTTCATTGTGTCTTTAATTTATAACATAAAATAACCATTATTTTTGCTTAAAATTATATTCAAATGCTTTAATTATTTTGCTTCAAATGCATCATTTAATCTATCAGTATGCTTTGTACCGGTTATTGCGTTTTGTTTGCACAGAAATGAAGATCATATATATGCTATCAGTCCCCCTGCTTCTGCTCCTGGTCGTATTTGCTCCGTTATGTAGTTCACACGAAGCCGTTAATCCGCTCCACGGCCAGCCTCAGGGCGACCACGGGCACGGTGGGGCGCCGCGAGGGCAGGGCCACCCGCCGACTCAGCGGGCGCCCCCGGTGAATGGGGGGGCGCACCGGGGAGGCAGCAATGCGCACGGGGGGCAGCCGGGGGCTCCGGTGCATGTGATGGACCACAACGCAGTGCACGATCAGGAGTGAGTGACCAGTCTTAGCGTGACGTCATGAGAGATAGAAACTGGAGATAAATTATTTTTGAGTAATCATATTTTTGGAGCTTCTTTTTTGATAGTTTTAGCCGTTATATCCTTGTTTTGTTGTTTGTCGCGGTACCGTATGCTGTGTGAGCAATATGTTTGTGTATTATGTGTTCAGGAATATTGAGTGAATATTAAATACCGAATGAGAATTAGTTTAAAAGCACATTTTGTATTACTGGTGTATCGCGTGCTACTTCATTATTTAGCCTATCATCATTCTGACTCGTTGTTTAACACATCGAGGCACATCATGGTCATACCGGCACATCGTATCGATACAGTGGGAGGATTTATGGCAGACTTAGCCATGCTGTTCCATTACGCGTGGATACTGTGTTTGACTCCTTGTGGTCTAGAGATGTCAATGGAAGAAAATCGCTAAATTTAAGCCAAGTATTTATGTCGTAGGAGACGCGCAGTTTGTGCGTTGTTGGTGCGTGCAGACACATGCGCGAGCACCTTGCCGGGAAGGTGGAGATGGGGGAGGCGAAGCTGAGCGAGGAGGAGATGCAGTTCCACTACTTCAAAGTGCACGACTATGACAACAACAACATGCTCGACGGCATCGAGATCATCTCCGCGCTCACGCACCATCACCGCGGTAATTACCACCTACACCACGGTAATTGCCACCAACACCGCAGGCGCTGCAGCCACCGCGGTAATTACCACCAATGTGATAATACAACACCAGTGCACTTCAACTGCTTCTGTAATTACTGCAAAAATTGATTACCCGTATAGATCAGCTTGGTCGTTCTTTAGTGCTGTCACAATTCATATGGTATAAACTATAGACTAGTAAAGCAATTACAGTTTTTTAGCGAAAATAGAAAGACAATTTTGATGTCACACATGGGTCGATGTTGCAATATAATGGTCTTACAAAACCTTCCGCCTCCAGAATCTTCCGGTTTAAACGCTGGTCGGGGGGACCAGCGTTTAAACCCGCTCTCCGACGGCGAGTTGGCGGCTCAAATCGACGCAATATTGCGCGCCGATGACTCGGGCGGCAACGGCTATATAGACTACCCCGAGTTTGCGCTCGCCCTGCGTCGGCGCTTTGCCTCGCAGACCGATGCACCGCGGCGCAGGTATTCATGCGCCGGCGCATGAAGCTGACCACCGTTGTCACGAGGGTTGAGGGAAATTTCCACTTGAGAGTATTTTCAGAAAAATCTACTGAAACAATTCGATGACGCATGAAATTAGATGGAAATGGTGACCGGCGCGGGTGTGCAACGATGATTTCCGTCTTTCTGAATTTTTTGATAGATTTGTGCGCGTCGCAGCTATAGCAGTTTTTATAGTTTCTGAATGGTCGCATGTTGTCAACCGAAGGTGCTGGGTCTGACGATTGTTAGTACAGTGGTCTCGCAGTTTGATTTGGATACGCGTTGAGATTTTTTAGTTTCACTGTTGAGAACAATAATTCGGCATGCAAGACCGGTAATATTCATGGGGATATATGCGGAATGTTTCGTACAGATATGTATCGGACCGTATTTGTTGAATGATGGAGAAAGGAGCTGGTTCCGAGTCTGGACTTTTCAATTATCAAGCATTTCAATCAATCAAGATAGTGATTCGAGGTTGTGACCTCATCTCAGTCAATTAAAGTGCTGGGATCTTGATCTAGGATTTAGGATTTAATTTACTGTGATTGGTTGGCGAGATATAAATATGGGATCATGCTCTTTTGCTTGACTGAAAACCTCGTTGTTGGAGTGTCATTGAATGGTGGTGTGGGGTACAGCGCAGATATAAGTTACTTGTTCAGTAATTGACTAGGGTGTGGTGTTGGAGCATGCGTAAATAATCATAAATCTATCGCGCTATTGACAAGAAATTATTTGTTATAGTGTAATATAATTCATAATATTGTATAAATTTGTCTTTATACCGTTTAAAATTAATTTCATACCATATTTAGTGCAATTTTTTGACGAGAAATTAACAAAATAATTTAATGTCGTTAATTTTATATTTTGCATCGATCATATTAGGTGCAAAGCTACATAGAATTCTAATTTGACGCCTTGTTAAGATTTCTATTTACATAGTCCTGATGCATTCTCTGCATCGCTGTTTCTAGAGCCTGAAGGGGGCGCAGCAGAACAGAAAGAAGAACGACAACCCGACATGTCGGAGAAGGAAATCAGCGACAGCGTCGACAGCATTCTGCTCGACAACGACGCAAACCGCGATGGATACATCGACTACCCAGAGTTTATCCTCGCACAACGCACGGAGGAGGGGGGTCGGTAGTTAAGATTAGGGACTTCCGCATGCCGATATTCTGCAGTCTGGATTCTGACACCGGGGGTCTGGTGGCCCGGAGTCCGATTGGCCGGATTCTGATTTCTGGATCTACAGCGATAGTCTGAATGGCGGTATTCAAGATTAGTGTTTTACGGTCAGTGAAATAAGCGATAGGCTGGGTACCGGTATTTAAGATTCCTGTATTTTAGTTATGCTATATTTTGTTGATGGATTTTCACTGACTTGCCAGACCGGCCAGTACGAAGTGATAGGATCAATTATAAACATAGTTTGAGTTGTAATATGAAGATGTTTAGATACGTTTGTGCCAGTTTGTTTACTGCGTTTTTTATTGGTAGCGTCAGTAAATGAAATTTTTAGGATCCTATTGCTTTAAAGCTAATGTCATATTTTAAGCGAGTTAGATTCGATCAATTCTTTTTATTTTATAGCTACAAGAGGTTATTCTTCATCGCGGTAGCGGGATGAAATAATCATTTCTTCTTAAGGCCTGATTTGGATTTTTTCGATGGGGCTTGACTTTTCCGTAGTGTGATCTTTATATTTTTAAGCGAGTATTTGATGAATTCCATCTATACGCTTAAAAATTGTTGCAATATAGTTACATTTGTGAATTTCATTCAGATAATTTCTATTCGCAATTTCATTGCTGTTAGATATATACACGCATTGAATACTGCCTGAAGGGGCAAATTAGTTAAGAAGATAAATCTATTCATATGATTCTATAATAATAGTTTCAATATTCTTCTGGAAAGTTGTCAAAACGTTTGTTGTAATGCACATTCCATTGCATTCGGATAGTTTGTGTCTCTATTGTCAAACCAATGTCTTATTTTTACTTTTGCTCATTGAGTCTACATTTTGTACGCCATTAACGAGCCTACTTGAAAATATCAGACAATCTATGTCCGACGCGCATTGTTTTGATCAAGGTTATTCAAGGATTTCCTCGATTCATGAAGAAACGGGATCGTGACGCGGATCGACTTTTTTATGGTTGTGATCTATTTTAAAACTTTATTTATTAGAAGTTTAGTTGTGTATTGTTGCTTTGGAGTTTGTCGCTGCTGAACTGCATGCAGGAATCAAGTCTCTAACTTATCGTTATGTTTAATGATACATAATTTGTTGAATGATTTAGCAATATATTCATTGCCAAAAGACGAGTAATAAATAAATGTTCTACCGTTCCTGTGTTCTGTGCAAAAATATCGGCAGTGCGAAGCAAGCGAGTGAAAGAAACTTGACGATCTTTCGGATGACGCATTACCATGAGGATTTAACAGTACGTGTGTATGAGACGCATGAATTTAAATGTAACTCCTCGTTAGCAGTAGCACGCAAATCCTAATCTACCTGTGCGAAAGCGTGATCCAAAGGATCGAAAAAATTCATCAAATAAAACACTGATGAAAACAAGTGCAGTAGCAGGCTTATACAAATAAGAAATGTTTAAAGCGCTGCAGCAGTAAAAGAATAACTTCTAACAATACTACGTTCACTGAAGCCAAAGAGTATGAATAAAAAGAAGCAAAAAAGAACTAGGTACATTATCCGGTCAAAAATGCTGGCTAAGATGGTTTACGCGTTGCGAAACACAAAAAAATCTATTAAATTGTACCCCTTTCCTACACACCTCAGAAATACGCTTAATTTATCAAAATGTCAATAAGCACAAAAGCCGTACGAAAGTTAAACATTAACGATTCCAGCAGGCTTTCGCCTATACTACTTGCAAATTGCGATCGAAGCATGAAGAATAAAAACAAGCATTTAAAGAAACACTGACCCTACTCGGTCTGAGTTTTTAGTAATCAGCATAAATGTATTTATAAATTAACGAGGCAAAAAAGTCAATAATTCATACTTTTTAAAACGGTTCTACGCTCCATCATAATAATAAAAAATGTCAAAGAAGCTTAGAAGAAAACCACTACACAGTTGGGCCTACTGTAGTGTGCACATGTTCTTCCGCTGTCATAAACTACATATTTACATAATTTAAACGAGTGCCAAGTAACCTACATAAATAAATCACTGTTGACATAATAAATAATCGCAATAATAATTTAAAGGTAGCAACCAATTAATACCAACGAGTAACACAAAAAAGTTGAACAAAACTACGGAACAGATGCAGGCTAAGCGAGACTACCGGCAACGGTCATCAAATTCAGTTTCTCTACAGGAGTGAATATGGATTAGTGCGCACGGTGCAATTTAGTGAAACTTTATAAGGTACTCTTCATAGGCATGTTCATAAACAGCTACATGCAGCAACTTATCTGAAAACAGTTTTTCTACAGTTACACTGTGCAGTACACGCCAACCGCGTTCACTAAACTGTTTATCACAAAAAAGCTACGATCCTCTGATAAACGCATCAACTTGAAGCGCATCGACTAGCTCATAGTATTGCAATTTACGGATGCAAACAGAAAACATTACGAATCAAATCCTCAGTCTTTTGGCAGAGACGTTAGCTATTGTCACTGACACTTAGAGCGATGTTTCTATCTAAAAAGTTCATCCGGGTATATCTAAGTAATCTGGGCCATCAACCTCTACTACTCCGGTAGCAGAGGTTGATGAACAGGACTACAAATGGAGTCTTGTGCGATGATGTCAGACGTCAGAGGAAGTTTGGAGGGAAAGTCTGGGAGTAAGAATGATGGTGTTGCCCCTCGTACCTCCGTCGTATTCATCTGCGTCACTGCAACAGAAAAAAGTCTTGTTCGCATACGGCGCAAAGCAAGCGCATAGGCCTACTGTGAATCTTTTATTCATCACGTATACAGTACATCAGAGAGGCAATGGAAACTAATACAACAAGACTTAGATCGTGCAAATGAAGTCAGATTGAGCAAAAAACCCGCGCAAAATAGTCAAATTGCCATAAAAAAATCAAAGACCGTGCAGAAATGCTCAAACGGCGCACAAAAACAGTTCAGCATACAATGAAGCAACAGAATGAAGTGCACGATAAAATGAGACACATTTGGTCTCCAATCTGTAGTGTTGCAACGGCTTTATATGGCATAGGCCATAAATATCACGGCCTTGGCTGACAATAAAAGCAAGCCTCGCATCCACATTTCATTGCCTATATATCACAAATAGACTGCAGGAGATACGTGACTGCTTCTTTGAGAGAGACACCACGGACCCTTCGCTGTCGCCTTCTGGTGAGGAGTCCTGGTCCAGGCTGCGCTGTAGCTCGGCTATGCGTCGGGCTGCAAGCTCGAGGTCAGAGGTGTAGCGATCACAGTCAGCGGCGTACGACCGCACCTTGCTCTCCTACACACATAACCAGGCTGCGCTACACACCATTGGTGTGCGTTACACACAACCGCTAATGATGACACAATAAAGATGCCGAAAAGAAATGAATCCCAGTAGTTGTTGGCTGCGCCCATTGCTTCACAACCTTGTATACTTTGGTTCCAGTAATTGACTGCCAATGACAAATCCATAAAGACAACAAAAACAAACAACACCCACCAGCTGCTGGTTGCGCTGGTTCAGATCGATCTCCGCACGCTGCAGCTCCCTCAGCTGCTCCTGGGTCGTGTGAAGCTGCCGCGCTAGTTTTCTCTTTTCCTCCACAGCGTCGCTGTCCGCAGCGCGCAGTCTCGCCGTCTCCGAGCGCTCGGTCAACAGCTGGGTTTTGAGGCGCGACAGCTGGCCCTGGCAGATAAGGATAAAAATGATACACTGGTCAAAATTTTAAAAGCAATACAGATGCAAGCGTATAAAAGACAACAACACTAATAGGCAGTCAAATTAGTAAAACAGCAAAAAGCAATTTAGAGATTATAGTGCAGCATTTAGCAGCTATTCAACACGATTTTGAATCTCCGCCTAATTTCAGTTGCGGTTTCACAATAAATATTTCAGTTAATTTATCAATACAAGAAATGAACACGCACTGGGATAGTGTTGGATGCATGGAAGCAGCCTCTATAATCATCCTTTAGCCATAGCGTAATGCTTGTAGTGCTACTCCAATACATATCACTTTTCGCCATTTCACAAAATTTCATAATAAAAACGTACATTTTTATTACCTAGAAATCGAAATGAATAAATAAACCTCAATTAATTACCAAAATCAAGTAAAGCCATGTTGTGCACCTGCAGTCGTATGTTGTTGGAGATAGCTTCATCGCTGACTGTTTCCAGTTCTTTGATCTTGGCCTCCAATCGCACGACGATCTGTCGACTGACGCTGGTTTCCTGCGTATATTTGAGGCGCGCGCGCAGACTATCGGCCTCTTCGCGCAATTGGTCCAGCCGGCCAGTTAGGTCGTCAGCCAATCGGATTTGGTCTTGCAGCTGGGCGAGGTCTAGGGAGTTCTGCAGGCGCACCAAATGAGACATATATACAGCAATGTGTCCCAGATAGCAAAGTCATGCTATCCTAGCCAATCCTTCATATTTATACGAAATTTTTTCTCGGTTTGCGGCCGAGATATTTGGCCAAAAAGTGGTAAATTTTCAAAAGGAAATATATTTGCATTCCAAAGTCATTCAACTTCTTTTATAATATCAAAAATATAATCTTTTTCAAAAATACAATGAAGCCCTATAAGAAATGTAATGCACTTAAAGCGAAGCATAGAACGAAAGAAGCATTTACCAGCGAAGCACTCAAACGCACAGGAATCAAAACGCTGCTTGGAGTTTTGCAACTTTCTGGAAAAAACTTCATACTTAAATCTGCTTTACTACCCCTTACAGAAAGTGGGATGATGAAACGAAGCAAAGAAGAAGAAGACAAAGAATGTGTACCTGCTGCACGAGAGCCTTGTATTTCTTCATCACTTCGTTCCAGTCGTCCTCGCTGCTGTCAATCTTGCTCTGAAGCTCTGCGTTGTCAAGATTCGCCTTGTGACAGCGCTGCTCCGTCTAGTGAAAGACATACAAACATTGATGCTCCGTCTAGAGACAAACAAGCAAACATCGCTGCTCCGTCTAATGACAAACACACACACATCACTGATCTGTCTAGTGACAAACACACAAACATCTTTGTTACGTCTAGTGACAAGCATGCAAAAAAGACTGGTCAGGTTCAATACTGAACATCATAATTACAAGTTTGCAGATTTTAAAGTTATCCAAGGTAGCAAGCAAAATTAATATCATCAGCGATACCAATTTAATCTCAGAAAAAACTTAATTCTGAGACAAGACATCATAGAAAAGCCAATGCAGATCTACAACATGTTTTCATGATGAAAGAAAGCCAAACTGAAAAAAAGAATAGTTACCTCCAGTTTTGCAGCAGTCATGAGGTCCAGCTGGGCTTGTAGATGTTCCAGATCTTGTTCCAAAGAGGCCTTCGCCCTCGCAGCCAGAGCCGCGGCTAACTCAGCGTCCTCTAGCTGAAAAGCCATTCAGTCATTAAATTACAAACACAAAAAAGAAAAAGAAAGAAGAAAAAAGAAACTTTCTTGTCAATATTTTATGATAGCTTGCATTTATTTACAAACGCTGTATTCAAATTTTTGCATCAGCAAAGATGACAACGCTATCAAATTTGACTAGGGACTACGTCAAAAATCTTCATAAAATATACATTATATCATAACTGCTAACTGGCCGCAAAATAGAAGATAATATTACGGGAGTAGAAAGCTGGGTGAAATTCAACAGCTACAGTAACACCAAGGACACCGTGTAACTAAGACATTCAATCATCGATCAAAATATATCATTTTAGATTGGCATTCTTATTTAATCACAACAATAAAAGTATTAGCGTCCTCAACAAACGCACTGTTGGAGTTATTTGTATACATTGATCATCTGCCCAGTTGGTGAGTGAAAAGTTATATACACATGACGCTCTGCGGAAGTGGATTAAACTCTATCCCACCTCTGCCCGGAGTTCCTTCCCAGTCTTGCCCTGCAGCGCGGCTTGTTCGGCAGCCTTGGACTGGGCATGGTCGCGAAGCAACGCCTTCGCCTCCTTCAGCTTCCGTCGCAGCTTCTTCTCAGCACCTGCAGACATTTTCCCACAACGAGAATTGCATAAGTAGGTTATAAATTTGTACAACATTATTCAATAGTGACAATGGCGGTTAATTTTTGTGCCACAAAAGAAATAGTTGTCCAATTTTTTTCCTAACTGCAACCTGTAGCAATACTCAACACCCTACAAATTTAATAAGGCACACGATGATTTAACTAGAATAATTAATTTAATTAATAAACATTTCCTGAAGAAGTGACAGAAATTCTTACAAGTAGATTATATATTTTTTAAATTCACCCAGCACATCATTCCCAGGGGACAAGCACACGCTTAGCGTGCACCTATGCTTAAGATTGGTTACATTAAATACACTATTGATTAAATTTTGGCCGTTATTAATGAATGATAAAATGGTTGAAAAAATTAGTTACACGATTTGATTGCATGCTAATAATGTACGATCATCTAACCTTTATCGGTCTTGCCCTTATCCTCGGCAAGTAGTCGGAGCTGTTTTTCTAGATTGTTTTTCTCCCTCAGCAAGACTGCATTCTCTGCCTGCTGCTCGGTCGACTCGGCCTCCAGTGCTTTCAGCTGAAATTCAAGCACATGCACCCCCTGCAAGGCTGGGGAACAAAGAATTGGCTTGCAGCCCCGAGCTCCCTGGACGAGTTGTAAAAGACGACTAAAGATGGGGGAGCAGTTCTGTGCCGGCTCTCTTGCACAGAACCGGACTGTATAGAGTCTTTGTACTACACACGGTCTCTTAACTACAAAAAAAAAAAAAAAATATCAAGCACATGCAATGAAAACGGGATAAATATAGAATCAATGTATGCTCGTAATCAGTTATCGTCACCTATTCATGGTTGACAATAGTGCTACTACAACCGTACTGTTCAAAACAGACCTTTATACTTTATGTCACAAGTTACTTCTATTTATTTTTTAGACACAATCCTGATTATGACGTTGCAAACAACAGGTAGCCTAATCAAAATCCTCCCAAAATCTTTAGAAACTTTTCTGCTTTGTAGAACAATTGCTAATTGCGTTAATATGATTAAAATAACATCAAAAACGAATAATCACATAACGTATCGTAACACAAATAGTTAAATAGTTCATAATTTATTTTGTTGTTACCGATCAATTATTATTTAATTCTTTATGGACCATGCTTTGGATGTCGACCTTTTTCTGATGGAAAGCCTTCAGTTCCTCAATCTCCTCCTGCTGCTGTCGCTGTTCTTTCGCTTCTTGTTTCTTCAGCCGATCGACAGCAGCCTCGAGCCCAGCCTTGCTCTATCCACACAAACACATGTTCCTGCACAAGCTGCGCAATGAACGTCAGATACCAACATACTATATAGCTGTTTAATTTCCATAAAATCACATTTAAACTTTCAGAAATACAGTCGAATGCTTCACAATCGATGCTATAAAGTGTTCAGAGTTTGCGTGCTACGCTAGTTTTCTAAAGAAAGCAAGGCAAGAATTTCTTTTTTCGGCTTCCGCCATTCTTTAGCTAGCGTTAATGCATGAGTGCAAATGCGTAAAAAATATATATCAATAGAATTTTGTTCAGCGTTTTGGGGGCTCGATACTGCTCGTGTTCAAATATCTTAATTGCATCACTTTCACGGCTGTGCATGCATGAGATAGAAACAATGCTATGCAACAACCTCAAGCGCAATAAACTATCGTACCTGCTGCAAGTCATTCAGAGCCACAGCGTGTTCCTCCAGTTCTTCTTCCTGATCTTGACACTTGCGTTCTAGCTCCGCCTTCAGTCGCTTCAGCTGAGCCGTCTGAAACATCAGCCAGATGATTGACAGCGAGATCTTGGCGAGAAGAAAAATAGCCCTTCGATCGCAAATATAAAAAACAGAAACAAAAAGACGAGAAGAATGCCCACTAGGCACACAACTTCATTAGCCCTTACCTAGCAAGATTTTTTTTTTAGCGCAACTTATATATCAACACTATGTGCTCATAATTTGCGACGCATTTAAATTTAATCTTCAATTGTAAATTTACAACATAAACAAAACATTCAATCTACCTGGTTGTCAGTTTTAGCCGAGTTGGCAAGATCCAATTCCTCCTCCACACGCTTTCTCTTCTCCACCTCCTTCTCCAAGTCAAGCTGAGCCTCCTGGATAAGGCACATAACTCAATTGTAAGCATTTGCAATAAGTCTTCACTCCATTAATTACAAAAATGACTGCAAATGCCTGCACCTGGCAACTCCAGCGCATCCACGAATTCACATAAAAACTGACATATTAAGACTGAGTGCTATTCGCGAGCACTATTATATTTTCACCAGCATGTCAGTTTCCCAAATTTTGCTATTCGGTACAACCCGCAAAAATTACACGAGCAATAATAACGATATAGGCCTATTGTAGGCAGTCCTCAAAACACAAAAATGAAGTGCAGTAAAATTTCTGAAAGGCAAAACAGTGAAAATGACACGCAGCAAAATCTCACGTTATACAGTACGCCGCATTATGTACTAAGAATCAAACGGACACAACAGACCAATGATAATTATCTAATTAACTAAGAATAGCTAATCGCCGTTGATCATTTTGCGTCTGATCCTCAAATAATATCAAATTCATCGTCAACATGAGTAAATAGCTAAGTGGATAGCAGTGGCCGCTAGCCTTGAGCTGCTTGTCGATGCTCTGTTTGTCGGAGCCAAGTTCAAGGTTGTCCTGTTGGTACTTGGTCGCCTTCTGAGTCTCAGCCTTCAGCTGCTCGCCGCAGCGCTGCAGTTCTGCGTCCAACCTGTGACCGACGAAGCAAAAACTCTCCACTGTTAGTCATGCGCAACTCTTTACATTCCTCAAATATGACGGCAGAATATATAGGACCGGTTATTTGAAGTTCTTAATTGAAACGTACGCTTCTTCTTTCATGGAAATAAGCAGCCTAATATGCTTACTTATTGCATAAAATAAAATGGTTTAGATGGCTCTTACGCGCTTTAAGATGGGAACTTTTTTATTAATATTATTGAGCAATATGGTGTCATTTAATATATAGATGTAGGCCTAGCAATACTAGGCCCAGTTCGTCTTTGGAAATAATAATCATCGTTGTAACGTTGGTCCTTATCAAAACAGGTTAGAGGTTAGATCATACAAACAATAATAATAATGGAAAGAAAAAGTACACACCTTCGCTGTTTTCTCTCCTGCTCTGCATTACGCGCGCTCTGCTCGTCCAGTTCCGCGCGTATGCTTGCGAGTGTGCGCATAGAGTCGGCGGCCTTGTTGGACAGTGACGTCACCAGGGCGCGCTGCTCATCAGCCTCGTCCTGCGCCTCCGATAACTAGATCACACACAGGTGCCACGTTTAGCATACGTTGTCTGTATACTGTGTACTGCATACCGTGTGCGTCAACAAAAAACTGTATACTCAAATTACTGTATAGTACTAAGAATTTATTAAATGCCCGTATCGCCATTAAAAGATTTGAGACAGACATCTTTCATAGATGCAGTCCAATATCTACCGTATATGACAATATTTGTCATAAACTTTTTAGTTGTGTATGAACAAACTAAAACGACATTCGGTAAAGTTTATTCCTATAATAAATGTGACCTTTAATTCAAATAATTTCCTACAAACTAAATTAAATAGAAAGCTATTTATAGTGCACAATGCGCGCGCCGATCCGAAAATATCGAGATCCATGCAGCAGTAATTCTTGTACCAGTCAGACTAGGCCGTCGGAATTAGTTCGTTTTGTTGCCATTTATTGCTTGCTTGCTATTGGTTTATTGCCATACCTGCTTGTAGATCTCTTTCTTTGAAGAGTTGAGTAGCTCCAGCTCTTCCTCGTGCTGAGACTGCAACCTGCGCTTCATCGCCTCCAGCTGTTTGCGTGCTGTCTCCCTGCCCCCTGTACCAATCAGAATAATGGACAATAATTGACGAGGGACTGTTACAGGCCTATAGCCTGCTGGCTTGTAGCACTGCTATCATGCAGCATTGCTGAATAGATCACAATCATACATGTACCTAGATCATCAGTAATATTGTTCATGCTACTTTCCTGCTTTTGACAGACACGCGTCCTTTCAAGTATTGTATCATAGGAAAATTCAGACCACAAAACTTGAAAACTAAAACGAATTTAATTCGCACTTAAATCGAGGTCGAGCAACTATTGAGCATTATATTTAAACTAATAATTTAAAAAGAAGAAGAAGAAGAAGCACAGACGTGCGTCCATATCGGAGTCCTCAGGCTCGTCATCCTCGATGCTAGCCTGCAGCAGGCGATAGTTGCGCTGCAGCACAAAGTCGTGCTCGCGCAGCAGGTCGTCGTACTTGCGCTGCAGCAGCAGCAGCAGAAAGCACACTGAAGCAGCAAGCACTCTGCAGCAGCAGAGCAGCAGCAACAGCCAGCAGCAGCAAGCAAAGCTGCGGCAAGCAAAATGCAGCAGTAGCAGCAGCAACAGCCAAAAGACAACAGAAATATCTGCAGCATTTTGATTCTAAAATTCTGCAGCTGATGACAGGACTGACAATTTTGTTGTTGATTTTTACTGTTTATTTAATTTTTTACTCTTGTATCAATCACCATTGAAAACGATTATTCTTAGTCAAGCCCTGTATTACATCAAATTAAAACTGCAAAAAAATTCATAATAAATTTCATAAAAACATGAAAGTAACATTATATTAGCAACATCTTGCAATGGTGGCTAACAATATAGAGGTATGATGCATACCTCCATCTGCGACAGCCTTCCATCAACAGCGTCCCTTTCCACAGGGTCCCCCGGCGCCCCCTTTAGCCCTCCTAGCGCCCCATTCAGCCCTCCCGGCGCTCCCTTTAGCCCCCCTGCCCTTTCAATCTTCTCCTCCAGCCCCCCCTCTTCCCCCCCCGCGGCCTGCTGCCTCGCCCGCCTGCGAGCCAGGGCGCCCTTGCAAGCGGCCTGAAGGGGAACCAACCAATCAGAGGCGAGGGCGTCGCGTGATTCGTTGAGGGGCGCAAGGGCTCCGTTTCGGGCGAACAACTGGACACAAATCAACATAGACGGCTTCATGAAAATAATTCTTTTTTTTTTTTCTTTATTCAAGAGTTTTAGGATAGTGCTATGCATAACTATGAATGTAAGAGTTCAGTTTTATGAAAATTAAGGCTCACAAATATTTGGTCGTTTGCACATGCATCACATGTACAAATATGCAGAGTCCTAAGGATAAGGCCAGCGTATGCATAAGCTTTCAGTGGGCATTGCCATTTTGGTATTTGTACCGGATATGACGCTGTGCAAAACCAAGGATTTGCTAGTTGTAGATGATATTGTTAAGTATCGGTGCCCAGTTTTGGACGGACAGGTATCTCTGGAAGCCATAAATAGATCGAGTTAAGTTAAAACTCAACAATCAGGTGCTAGCAGAGACTTAATACAAACGCCACTTAGCTAAGCCAGCAGATAGATGTGTTAAAATATTGCTTAGATATGTGGCTAATTTGAGAGATGTTATACAAAAATTGACAGTAGTTCTGAAATACACAAATTTATTACACTGCTTTCAGTGCAGGAATGGGGAGTCAGGAAATGAAAAAAAAATCCATTTATTGCAAGTTTAAAATCTGAATCCAATGTAAGTGCTCACAAGGTTCTTGCCGAACTGAAAGTTGTTTGGATCCAGATTGAGTAGTTTCATCAGTTCTTCCACAGCCTGCCCACACAAGGTAACCTATAGTCTCCTCGTAGAAATCATCATATGACTGACAGGATATTCTACATAATTATGAATGATAGGGTCAGGTCTAAACCTCTCAGCAAAACGATTCACTTACATTAAAAAGACAGATTAACCGCGCCATAAAACTGCGCCATAATTTAACAAATAAACAAAGTAGCATAAAGAAAGCCTTCAAAACTTAGAAAATTTGCACATGATGGGCAAAAAACAATTCGAGAACGATTTGCATCAAAGCAGTGAAAATTTCCTGAATCATGGATAACCCAGCAAGCAATGAAAAGAACACCAATGCATGCGTTATGACAATAAACATCATGACTGTTGAATATATTGAGGACATACCTGTCTGTCATCAGCACACGTGGGTCGTTTGTCGGGTGGGATGAGCGCCTCAAAGCGCCGCCTGAAGTCCCTGTAGGTCATCTGAACTGGGTAACCTGTGCAGATAACACGCACGCTGAATGGAAGGATAGAGAGAGAAAAAAAAAGAAAAAATACTGCAAATGGGCTTTGTATGAAATCAGAGACAACAAGATTATCATTATTAAATTTTTACTAAAAATCCTAACTTACTCAGAGAAAATTACATATAAAATTTAGAGCATAGAGGATATCCATCTTTGCTTCATTATTTATTGATACTAAAAATTACGATCAATTAAAACTCTCCGTACTTGCACATTAATTTAAAAACATCAAATATATGACGCAGATTTTTGGATGCCAGACCTACCGCCCGGCATCACACTAAACAGCCAAAGAAAGCCATGCTATATTGCGCACCTATTTTGTGCAGCCTGGCCTCGTTGAGCAGCGCGGCGCCACGCAGCTGCCTGCGCAGCAGCGGCACGTCCAGGACTTGCTGCGCAGCAGCGCCAAACAGTGGCGCAAAGCGTGTGAAGGACCGCACTGTCGCTGTGTTGGTGACGAGGGCTGCAATGTGGTGCGTGCTGCGCTGTGGCAGCAGACAGTGGACGAAGTGCGCGCGAGTCCGCGACAACCGGTCCAAGATGGCGTCCTGGGGGAACACAGCAGATCAGCCTAACTCCTGACATTCGAGAGAAAAGTTATTTTATAAATTAATAGCTATACTATTGCAAATCAATTGAGAAATGTTTGCAGTGATGGTGAATAATTCCAAAGGAAGAAAATAATAAAATCGTGTATTTTATTCATAACTATAATTATGTAGGCAATCCCAATCAAACCGCAAATATTTGATGCGTTTCTTCACAAATACGCATGATGCATTGATTCAATGCGTTTTATAGATTCGACTAACCACGGTGCGTTTTAATGAGGAAGCATAAGTTGAAATCTCCACATTATCGTCTTCACAGTTTTGCTTAGGTACTGAAGTCCACAGCGTCCCAATCTCATGCCTGCAAACACAATCCAAGTGTACTTCAATGAAACCAATACATTTGCATTAAATAACATTTCTGACTATAATTTAGTTACGCTAAAGTCTGCAAAGTAATCAAAGGTGGCCACATAGGTGTAAACCTTTGCAAATGTGAAAAATATAGGATGGCATATATAGGAAATGAAACAAGCGCTATGTTGTTGTGAGGTTTTTTGTTTTCCAGTTATTAATCTAATCTGTCATTTTAGTCATCCGATACACTAAACCAATGCCCTAAACAGATAATATAACCAACAGACGCCGAGTCAAATCTATGCACTGCCAGATATCACCGCTACATCATCGCCCCCTCTCACCTGTTGCTGTGTGTGAGTAGATTCTCAAACCTCTGCCGCGCCTCAGCGGTGCGCCGCGTGAACCGCACCCACCCGCGCGTGTCATATGACACGGAGTGCGTGTCAGCGGCGTGACACAGCGTCAGCCTGCCTTGAGTGTCATCTGACACCTTCACGTCTGCAAGGCAACCAGACTATTAGTCTGAGTCACTGACCACATAAACCACGTCCAATAGCTGCTGGGCGCTGGATAAAGAGCAGATTATTCAGTCCAAGAGATGGCAACACTAAGCAAGAAATTGTATAAAATAACAACTGGCAGTTAAAATATTGCCAATTCAAATATTAAATTAACATCCAGAGTTAATTTTTCTCAGATCTGTATTGATAAAAACATGTTGAATGCTGGTGTTGCATCCAAAAATTTTCATTAAAATATAAATTTCTTTTCTTATTTACACAAATCTTTCATTTGAATGAACTGTAGAGGTTCAAGTTCACTAATTTAACAATAAATGTTCCAAGAACACAAGATTATATACATCAAAATACTCTGTTCCTCAATAATAGCTACCTTCTGCGATATAAACTTACGATCGCCTTTATCGTCCTCGGTTGCGTGTCGCAGAAGTGCGAAAACAAATCCTCCGTCTGTTGCAGCGCGCTTCAGTGCTTCCTGCTCCAGAAGGGGCAGGAGACCGTACCGACCTGACACCATGCCAGAACCACCTGGCACCGTGCCATCGATGACTTGAATCATGGAATCGATGACGTCACTTGAACTTAAGATCGTCTCATCAAATGCCACATGAAGTCCCTCCTGAGAAACACGCAATAAACACACTTTGCTCCACCTTCTCCTATCCTCCTCGTCTGGGTTTCCTGAATGACATCTGCATGGTGCCCATGAGGTCCCCGATGGCATCTTTCGACGCCGAAACGGACCATAAACCCAGTATTATTATTATTATTATTACCATAATTTAATACTAAAGATTAATGAAATGTCGCAATAATATAAATTATATTTATTGTTTTGCAATCTAGCAAAGTAATTCAAACAATGATTGAGCGAATAGTGAATAAAGATGCTAGATAACAGAATTCAATGAAAATTCAAATAAGTTTAAAATTTTTTAATTAAAAAATATTAATTCCAAAATCTAAGTACCAAAAATGATGGACGGTATCACAAGAAGTGATGCTGCTCTTCATCTCTCGAATAAACGGTTCAAGTTAGCTGTAACGGTTAGCTGTAATACTAATTGCTATTCCACAATTCAGGATGCGGCAAAAAAAATACCCCCCGAGCAGATTCGCGATAACTCAGCCATAAATTCATATTTTTGCTTTATCTTTTCAGGGATTGTAGTTGAGATAATTTGACACAAGGTCCCCAAATTTCTAACGAAAATATTAATGCATTCAAAAGTTATGAAAGCTCTTGTAAAAACATTGAAAAATGAAATCAACCACATGTTAAAGCGGCTTGAGTTTTTGATGTTACAAAACGCATCTCAGCAACGGAGCACTTTGATTCCCTTTGAATAATTTGATGGCCCTGAAAAGGACCGATTTTCGCTGGCTTACTTAAGCTGATGTTCAAAGTGGCCACTGTCTTCACTGATGCAGGCCTTGAGACTTTTCCTGAAGGCAAGGACAGCTTTATCGATTGGCGCCCGCGGCAAGTCAGTCCAGATCGCCTCCAGTACCGTCTTGAGTTCTGCCTTGTCCTTTGGCTTTGGCCTGTGAGTCCGGCACCTTTCAAGCATCGCTCCCCAGACATGATAGTCAAGCGGATTAAGATCTGGAGAGTTTGGAGGCCATTCATCTTTGTTGATGAAGTCTGGGCAGTATTCAACAGTCTGGGCAACATCCTGGCAGTCCTCAATCAACTTTACACGCATCACCCCCCTCCCCCAAACCCCCTCCCACATCACCCCCCATGTACGGTGGTCTGGCAAAATAGGTTCTGCCAGTTTAGCGACGAATTTCGAAGATTAGCAGGCATCAAAATGCTATTTGCAGGCATCACTGTGTTAGTTAAAACAATTTTTAAACTTTTTTTCATAAAAGTTTCATAACTTTTGAATACAAGCAGATTTTCAAGTGAAATTTTAAGACTTGCGTCAAATTATCTCAGCTACAATCCCTGAAAAGATGAAGCAAAAAGATTCATTTTTGGCTGAGTTATCGCGAATCTGCTAGGGGGGTTTTCTTTTTTCCACACCCTGTATTCGCAATAAATTCACACTCAGAATCAAAATTCGGGATTTATCTAAATCAGAACGCCCGAGTCAGTACCGTTCGATGTAGTCTCGCAGGTTCGACCACACAGGCGTGCGTGTACGCCCGCTGCAGTCTCTCCGACAGATAATTGTGTGCGAGGTCATCGAGGGTCGCCCCGGTGGTTCTACCACACAGCGCCGGGTCCCTCGCCCCCCCCGCATCCACCAATAGGATACTGTAGGGGGCAGACTCACCAGGGGCGCCCCCCAGGAAGCTGAAGATGGAAGAAAATCATGTTTAAAAGAAATATGACAGTTTCAATGATATCTTTCAAAGCAGCTTCTCATAGTGGCTCGTATTTAGAATCTTTGGTTGTGGACTGTGCAGGTGGGAGGTATTTCTACTCAAGTATGCTTTTTTTACGAATAAATAATAAATAATTCGTCATTAACATGTGCCAAAAATAATTTTAATATTAATGCTTCAACACTCGTATAATTTACAATAATATTACACAAAAGGCAGCCATTCCGGCCAATGCAGCGACCCATTAATGACTTAATTAATAATGTAATAAATGCTAAGATTGGCCTAGAGTTAGACCTAACAATGCCAAACATGACTAATGATGTAGTGCTAAGATGTAGATGCGGAAATGGCCAAAATCACAAACATCAACAAGGCCATCACGCTGCACACTACTAGTCTCAGCAACATACCGCACATTTTCGTGTGTCCTATGAAATGCAACCGCCAATGCACATCATGAATACAACAAGCGAATAATTCCAACCCTCGATATAGGGACAATACAAGAAGCGTAAAACTACACCTGTTCACTGGGGAAAGGACGTAGTGGAAGACGCATGAGTAGAGATGGAAGACAAAGTCCTCGAGGGCCTCCAGGCCTGTCCACCTTTCCTCAGCCTCACCACTGCTACACACAATCATGCACACTGAAGGAACACGTTATGTAAAGTGCATATAATGTACACTGCATTTTGTAATGCATCAAAAAACATGCCACGCACACGAGATGGAAAGCATCGTTTGTTTGATTCATAGGTGCGGAAGAAGTGCAGCAGACTACGCACAGAAAACTGTTCTAAAGAAATGAGTTTTTATCCTGGACTTCAAGGAAAACTAGCTGATGATGGATTGCAATGAAATTTACTGCCTAGATCATACAGTTTAATCTAATCAGTAAATGTAGTCTTCTCTCTCAACTTGTTTACTACTTCACAATTCATATGATAATTGTTAATGTGTTGGTCGATAACATAGGTAGACCTAAAAACAAAACAAAAAAGAGCAGTAATCTATATTTAGCTAAGTACGAAGAACTCAGTGCTAGTCTTTGCCTGCAGGCTCCAAAGACAGCGGTGGAGAGCTGTTGGAGTGTGCAGCCCAGGAGCACAGAGGCACGGTGGGCCGCGCTGGACCGCGCAAACATGTACTCGCCCCCCTCTAACACAACCACATCACACTGGAACTAACCGCTAACACTTAATTATAGCTGATTGTTGCTTCTTATAAAAGATTACATCGACAATGAGCGCATCGGGCTATTCTATAAATAGTTTTATAGGTAGTCTATTCTATAAATAGTTTTATAGGTAGTCTATTCTATAAATAGTTTTATAGGTAGTCTATTCTATAAATACTTCCTCGGCAACAGTGGCTAAGAAATGAAAACAAATTGAATCACCATATACGTTGAGTTCTTGACTCCGATTGCATATTTATATAGCACACAAGATATTCCGGAGGGTTGATTCTACTGCTTGCTGCCAGCCTCGCAACCGTTGCACAAAAAGTAGCTTTATAATAGCTCAGCACAAAAGGCTAATTATTATTTAGCATTCAGCACGCAGACTTGAGTAACAAATGTGCCAATTCAACCAATATGGGTTTACAATCTTTATGCTGTACGCGACAAGTCAAACTTGTTTGAAAACTCGCAAGGTATTATATATATACGCACTATAGGCAGTGTATTATACGCACTACAGGCAGTGTATTATACGCACTACAGGCAGTGTATTATACGCACTACAGGCAGTGTGTTATACGCACTATAGGCAGTGTGTTATACGCACTATAGGCAGTGTGTTATACGCACTATAGGCAGTGTATTATACGCACTACAGGCAGTGTATTATATGCACTACAGGCAGTGTATTATACGCACTATAGCCAGTGTGTTATACGCACTATAGGCAGGTCCCCGATGACATCCTCGGATGCTGAAAATGACTATAACTCACTACTATTGCTAATATTATGAATCCAGGACGCACCCATGCGCACGCCAGCGACGCCGAGATGGTAGACGGCACCCAGCGCGGTCCTCATGGTGCGCAACTGAGGCTCGCCCAGGCCGAGCGCACAAAGTGCATCGTGCAGCGCGCGCCACTGCGCGGTGGAGCGCTCCACTTGTGAGCCATTCTGCGCGGTGGTCCAGAGGATACTAGGCTCCGTGCCACTCAACAACAACTCTGACCTGTGCAGGGTAGAGCAAGACTGAGAATGCTATACGTATTTGCACAGTGAACAAAAGAAACCATCGCCTAACAGCAACTCTAGTCCACTGTGTACATGTATCGTGTACAAAAATACTTTCAACAGTCTATATGGTGATCCAATAAAACGCCACCCGCACGTCACCAAAAAACGCTGATCTTTAGAATACAGCATACAGAAACACTGAGAACAGTATATACGCTGGTGGAAAAACCCAGTTTACATTTGATCAAAAATTGATGCATTTATGGGGTATGTACTGTTTATTTCATCAGTCAAAATGTATGCTAGTTTTATCAAAATTTATGCTAGTTTATAAAAATGTATGCCAAATTATGCGACGTGCTACAAGTACAAAAAGTACCAAAAAAGACTAAACTCGTCTACAAAAAGTTCAAGCTTCATTAATAACACATAAAACTCTAGGTAGAAACAACGATACCGATATTCTTTTTGTAATCCACCGAGCATCTGATAGAAGACATTGAAGGTAGGCTCTCCCTCCGGCCTGTTCAGTATACGATGATGATCCAACATCGACACCTAATTAAATACAAACATGCATAAAATGTCACAAATACATTGCAAAATACAACTTGCTGTGTCCCAGTTAGGCTTTGTTCATGAAAGCGTAACGTACTTCTATTCCATTTTTATTAGTTTATATTCGGATCAATTCAATAACATTTCCATCTCATAAAATTTGCATATCACATTTCGCTAAAATTGCATTAAATATGAACAAAGACTTAGACTGGACTCAAAATGAACCAAATAAAATATCGAGTCACAAAATAGCTGATTTAAGGGCCATCTCCCACTATTAATACACTACTTACCAGAATTCTTATTTATCAGTTTTAGATTAGGCTAATTAGTCTAATTCATCAGTGCCCGTAGAATGAGCGCTTGAAATAAAATGTCAGAAATGTCACGGTTTGTTGAGAACTTCTGATAAATAAAAGCACAGTGCAAGACCTGGATGTTGAGACCCTTTGTGACACCCGAGTGGTCAAACTGCAGCTGCACAGTTGTCACGCAGTGAGTGGAACTCTCGCTGCCGTGCGTGCGACTCGAGCCAAAGGCTTCGAGCAGCGTTAGCACAGCTCCGCACCTCTCAGCTGTATAACAACGCAGAAATGCGCTGAGAAAGAAATTTATCTCAGCAATTCCAAATCAATACTTCTTGCATATGTTAAAGAGTCCAGTTATGTTAAACAGTTCGGATGCAATGTTCGGAATTTGTTATACATTCGGTTCTTTATCATACATATTTCTGCCATGCTATTCATCAGCATACATTTAAATGCATGAAATTTAATTTAGATAAACACTAAATGTTTGATCACATGCTAGAAGTATAAAGCAATACGCTTCCAATTGTTAAGAAAAATTAAGTTAACTAACTTTATTTTTAATCCAAACTTGCAAATCTATATATCATGATCAAATACTCCCATTTAAATGAAAATAATTTTAAAAAACACCAAGAATGACAAGATAACATCGCATTCACAGGCTCTCACTGCAAAAAAAATGAAAATAAAGCAAAAACACTCACGCGTTACAAGCTTGTTCACTGATCCGACCGCCACGGAATAAAACTGAAGAAGGTGCCGCAGATTGGCTGTTTTACCACTGCCTGACCACCCCCTCAGAACAATGGACTGGTCTGAGCGAGACTCGAGCATATCGCGGTAGGCGGTCTGGGCGACGGAGTAAATATGGGGGGGCATGTCGTCTACATTGCAGCCACGAAACATGGCTACCACCTGTAGTAGAAACAACAAAAATTGCATTATTGTTGTTCAGTACAATATTCATTGATAAAACAAAAATTAATTATATTATAAAATCAATTAGGATAAGCCTTGCAGTTCTTAATGAGGAGTTAAATCCATGTTTTGTCGTTATTTCTATAGTCTAGTATTGTAAAAATTCAGCTGACAGAAAACATTCATCATTATTCTGCGGTGGGTAAATACTGTATATTTCTTAATTTGATTAGGATCAACAATTCTGTTGACATGTAAATATTCTCTTAAATGGCATGTTCAAATTTCAAATCACTTTTAACCATTACAAATGTCGTTGTTCTTGATAGCCCTATATGACATACTTACGATCAGAATTCAATTTAATTGTCACTAGTTAATAACATTACGGAGCTCACTGATGCAATAAAATCCTTAAACATTTGGCTAAAGTCAGCTTGAAATCAATTTAATTAGTCAGACTAGGTGTCACCTATAAAATCAAAATCACTTTGACAGCCTTCTACAATGGACCAGCTTACTATTTAGTACATAACAGCTTACAATATTACATGCAATTACAAGAATAATTTTCAATAAAAAAATTTCACCTTGTCTGAGTAGAGGGCAGGAAGGGGTTTTCGAGGATTGATGATAACCAGGGTTTTTCCCGCATATGTGTGAATGAGGTTACTCGTGTAGCGCAGGCTGAGTGTGTGTAGAGCGCTGGACTCATTGATGTGAAGCAGAGAGGAGAGATCCTCCACTCTATCATACTGAGCTGGGTTAGCCTGAAAACCAGCATTAGAGCACTTCTTGCAAATTCAAAAATTAAATCAATATCCGAAGATTAAAACTATGAATCTCTACTAAATTTCGACAAAAGAAATCATTCCAAAGAGGCTTATTTAATATTATCGCAGTCTACTTCATGATAAGATAGTGTTAGTACATGGGCTTCATTTAAACCCCAACCAATCACGTTAACAAACAATAAGTAAAAGACTATGGACAGAAATTTTTACACCCTCTAAAAAGAATTGCCCATATTTATTAGTGTACACACTGGCACCGGTATTAGTATATGCCAGTCATCCAGGCGATATTACACGCAATACGCTGCGTTTTCAGTGTCATTTTGCATAAATGCATTGGTTTATTTGAAAAACAAAATTTATATCAATTAAAGAAATCCAATATTGAAAACCTTTTCGATATCTCGCTTGTACACTTGAGCCTGTACTGTACTGCTCTCCAGCCTCACGGCTAAGGTCCCAGTGGAAGTATCAGCATCATTATCATCGTCGTTGACTAGATAAACGGGAGAGAAACCGGTCTTGTGAACAAGCCACATGTGTTGCTGAACGCCGACCTCATCGAATGATACGGCCTATAAATAAGTGACAAGAAAGCAGTCAATATTTTAAACAACAGTTTTAAATAAATATAATACAAGCAGCCTTTAGGCAGTGATGTGAATCTTCGTGCTAAAAATGTCAAAAAAGAAATAAACATTTAGCAAAGTATTTCTGATCAAATGTAGGAGATAGGCATGAGCATGAGAAAAATTTATCATTCCACATGCCGAGAGTGCGCAAAGGTTTACTAATTGAAAAATAACTCAAATTTTAAAAATTGTGTATGAATGAAAGCTCTGCTTCCATACTTCGGACAGTTGACGTTGTCTGACACTTCCTGTCGACTTGAGCGAGGCATTTGACTTGTCCGACCCTACATTCAGCTCCCTCAGCTCAGAATTCTCCCCCTCCTCTGTCCCCCGGTCATCCTCAACCCTTCCGTCATGAAAACCCTTCACTTCTGCGGCTACCCCTTTAAAGCCTTCGCTCTCAAAACTCCCATTGTAACCGGTGTCGAGCAGCTTGAAAGATTTGCCATTCCAGGTCTGACTAAGCTCTGATGTGTCGGCTCGCAGTGAGTCGGCTCGCAAAAGTTTTTCCCTGAGGCCTCCGGACTGCTTCAGTTTATTTGCTAGACCGAGCTTGGCTGACTCTATTCGCACGAGATCGTCCCCTCCGCGGAATAGGGGCGAATCGTTCGAAGGAAGCGAGCCGCCGAAGTCAAAAGTACGTTTAACCATGGTGGTCGTCATCTCAGTGGACTCGTTTTTAGCGCATCGTCTAAAGCAATGATAGTCGAGTCCATTCTATCACAACTGATATCCGAAACAAGTGCTTAAAACATGATATTCTCGCTGTGCACATCTTCTTGCAGAGATCTGTGCACACAAGGACAACGTTCAAGTAAAAATCTTTGAGACTATATTGTAGTGTAGAGATTTGGGTTAAGTAGAAGGCATGCTAATATCAGCGCATGCAAGCCTAGAACGGTGCCGTACCGTATTCATAATGTTTTGTCGGAACATCGACATTTTGGATATTTAACGCATTGCTATCATTTAGACAGTTCTCGTTCTTTTAATTGCATCGGGGAAATAATATAGTTTCAAATTCGAAACTCTAAATTAGTTTTAGTTTTAACCATAAAATTTTACAAATTGCGTTGACAAGTTACAACATGTCTAAGGCATGTTTTTATCCTTATATAAAAAAAAAAAAATCATATAAGCTCAAACTTCAATTAGTTTCCGCAACAACGCATCTGAGCAATCTAATTTTTTAAGGAAAATTGAGTAAAATTCGGAATTAGTCACAATAAATAAAAATTTGTTGAAAAATTAGCGTCTTTTGGTTGCCTGGCAACAGAACTACTTCCGATGAAATGCCAATGTATTTAAAAGCAAACTTAAAATAGAAAACTGAACACTTCATTTTTGGCTCAAACTTATTATACTAATTATATGCATCATTTATTATTTTTTCGCAGTCTCGTCTGATCTTGCTTTAGATAGGGGGAACATAGCCCGTCATTTTTGACTAAAAAATCGTTCTTCCGATTTGTTATATGTAAATAGTTCAAAATATCGTAATTTGTTTTCACAAATCGTTAGATGGCGTGAAATTTTGTTTAGTGAAATCGCCAAAGCCTGTATCAAGAGCCTCTGCACCCGATTTTTGTATTCGCTAGGTGGCCATTACTCTGAAGCGTGTTATTCTTCACGTTATTCTTATTTCGAATTTAATATCATTATTTGTATCCTATTATCTTATCTTATTATCTTATTATCCATCAAAATATGCTATTATATCGAAATTAATAAACAATTATATTGTACCTATATTATCATAGCAGTTGCACAAGCGTTGTTATCATCGCTATTATCATCAGCAGTTGTACAAACTTCGTGCACTCATGACATCGCATATCGCAAACATTTTCCTTGAAAGACCTGCGAATCTTATGTATGTAAGTGAACATCAACCTGTTGATGATTTACAGCACACGCAGGGCTTGCTTGCCCTGCGTGTGGGCTACTTCAGTGGTCAAGCCACCTTAGTGGCGTGCCTCCTCAGAGGCAGACCGCCTCAGAGGTCAAGCCACCTCAGTGGCGTGCCTCAGGCTTAAAGGCAGATTCCTCAGAGGTCAAGCCACCTCAGTGACGTGCCTCAGGCTTAAAGGCAGATTCCTCAGAGGTCAAGCCACCTCAGTGACGTGCCTCAGGCTTAAAGGCAGATTCCTCAGAGGTCAAGCCACCTCAGTGGCCAATTTTTTTTGACAAATTTCAAGTTTTTAGTTTATTTTAGTTATTTTGCAACAATTTTAGTTTCATAACTATACTAATTTTTTCCACAAATTGTTAGACGGCGTGGATATACGATATACGTTCTGGGGGTAAAATTTGACTCCCAGAATCTTTTATGGGTTAAAATTTAGCTTTCAGCAAAAGTTAGCATTTCTTGTTTAACTTCAAATTCACTGCCCGCCACCCCAATTTTTAAATCTACTTTTAAAATACCTCGTTCAATAAACGACAAAGAATGAAATTAATTGAATGTATTATTATACAGCGATATCATAATATAATGACGGGTCAAGGGTAGCATTGTCGCATCAGATAAATAAATAAAAATTTACAGAAATAAATTTTCGTTGGTCTGAAAATACATGTCTATCTATGGTTGAAATTCTATAGATCGACAAAAGTCATATGTTACAAAGACAAAGATCTTATTCGACAATCACAGCCTACGGAACACAAATACGAAGCATTCTATTCAGTCCGACCGATTCACATTTGCATGACCAGTGTTATAGAAAGCCATAAAAAGCTTTATCAACACTTTTCACACACTATAATGGCTTTTAAAAGCTTGTAGAATGCCAATTCGATCATACACCACAGATTATGCACTACAGGAATTTATTGTAGTTCGTAATACTTGAATTCCACACTATCAAAATTTTATGCAACTTGAATCAGATTTCAAAAAGCCGTATGATGACGGGTAGAAGTGACATCAAATCTTTTAATTGACTACAGAAACTGTGTATAACAGAAATACAAACTTCCACACGACGGAACGGTCTCTTTTTTGCTATCCTCAGTTTTCTGAATGACACAATATCCGCTACACAAAAGCTCGCGTAGCCCCTATCCGCACGTTCTCGTCCGTCTTGCTTCAAAACTCATCCGCCCATTTTCGTAGGTTTACGATGAATTTGTCATAAATGACGGATAGAAACTAAGTTTCGAGATTGATCCGTGTCAAATGGTTAAAAAACCGTTTTCCAGGGAAAAAGCCCAAAACCGTGCGGCTTGCCACAAATCCGATTTCGATTAAATTTCATCCGTATCCTAATACCATACGATGTTCTTTCTTGAGTTCTATAAGAACTGATTGTAAAGAACTGAATAAGAACGGGTATCTAATCATATCATGCCAACGAAATAAAAAAGAAACCGGATTTGTAACGTAAACGTAAGACTTAGTCGCACCCTCCGACAAAACTCCACCACATCAAAACTGCTTCAATTCCCAACACAAATCAAAACTTCAACCGCACCCTATCCACTGAATCACAAACTTCAATTCCTCTTAGGAAACCAGCACATGTATAATGTCACAAGATGCTTACAACGCCAGCAACTCTTGATGAAAAAATAAGCAAAACATGACCAAAAAATGTGATCCTTATACATAAAAAAATAATTTTCTTCTCCTGCTGAATTATAGCTGACGTTTTAAACAGCAATCAACAATCCATTCGGCTCAATCCGTAACCAAAATCTTCATCCTCTTTCGCGACAAGTCAGTTTAAAAGTGGTGAAGCCAAAATTTCATCGGAGGGGGCGCCAAAGTCGCCGGGCGTGAGTTACCCTCAGCAGCCCGTGACGTGGGGGTCGGTGCCCGACTCCTTGGTGATGTAGAGCTTGACAATCTCCTCAGCGCACGTCGGGTGAATGCCGATGGTCGTCAGTAGCTTGTCCCGCGTCAGCCCACACCTGCGACACACAGGAGTAGCTTCCTGTAAACTGGGGAACAAGGAATCGGTCCAAAGTCATTTTTTCTAAGCTAAAACGTCTGAAAAAGTTGTGCATTTTGTTGATATAGTGCAACTTTTTTGCAGTTTCCAATTTGTATTTCAAGTGTCCGTAATCATGCGGTTTTTATATGAAAATAATGAATACTATAACAATAATATACTAACAAAACTATTAAATGTCTTTCGCATCAGTAACCATTGTCGTGCAATGCAAAAACTACAATGTAAAAACGGTTAATCAAAAAGAAGAAGAAGTAGAAGGTCGCTGACCTGAGGGCGACCGCGAAGCCTTGCATGACCTCGCCTGCGTTGGGCCCTGTGTAGTGGATGCCGAGAATGTCGCACGAGCCTGACTTCTTCATTATCACCTGTAGCACACAAGTCAGCTACAATGTCATCAAGCACACAAACTACAATAAAATCGATATAAAATACAACAATGACGTTGAATTGTGTTACTCTATCACTCAATTAGCCAGAGATTTTTTGAAAAGCAAGGCGTTGTGAGGCATGAAATTTTTGAGGGGCACGCTATATGCAAGAAGTGCGATAAATTTTTATAATCCTTTTCAAAGAATCTTTCAAAATAGCGGTTTTTTGGCAAAACATCTTAAAAATGTCGTTTAATGCAGAAAGTAAAAACGGACAAGTTAGACACACTTTGTGGTGAAAAAAACCGTTAAATTTTTGTGCATCAATTACAGCTACGCTAGCAAGTCAAACCTTGATACATGTAGCAATGCTCTGCAGTCTTGCGGTGCACAGTGTACTTAAAACATCTAAAGTTCAAACCAGAGTGACATTGCTACATTAAGTAGCAATGCTCTGCCTTTTTTCTGTGACATGCCGTACTCAAAATATTAAAAGTTTCATCATTCAAACCTTGATATAGCATTGTTCTGCCTTTTTTTTCGGGCACGCTGTACTCTAAACATTTAAAGTCCAAACCTTGATGTAGCAATGCTCCGCATTTTTCTCCGCCACGGTGTACTCGAGCGGCTTGAAGTAGGCGTGGTAGACCGCGATGCTCGACTCCCCATACTTGTTACGCGCTGACTCCTCCGTCTCACCCACAAACGAGTACTCGAGCGGCGTGAACAGCGTCGTCGGAATCTGAAAGTGCGCCAAACGATCTAAATCTCAATCCCGAATTATTTATTTATTTATTTATTTATTGTTTAAGGGCCATGTGTACTGTAGCACTAAGACTATATACAGTCCGGTTTTGTGCAAGAGAGTTGGCACAAAACTGCTCCCCCTTCTTTAGTCGTCTTTAACGACTCGCCCGGGGAGCTCTGGGCTGCAAGCCAATTCTTTGTTCCACGGCCTGCAGAGGGTCAATTCCAAAAAAGACAAATAAGCAAACTAGAGCTAGAAGACTAGCGCTAGCTCAGAAACTGGCAAACGAACTAGCACTAACATGTTCGCGCATACACTACTGAGCAGCAAAAAAACCAGCGTCAGTTCATGCACTGGGAAAAAGACAAACGCTAGCACACAAACTATAACAAGTAGCACTAACATGTAACACTAACTAGCTAGCACACAAACTAGCACTAACAAGCTAGAACACAAACTAGCACTAACAAGCTAGCACACAAACTAGCACTAACAAGCTCGCACACAAACTGGCACTAACAAGCTAGCACACAAACGAGCGCAACAAGCTAGCACTAGCAAGACTGCAGCGATAAGGCAAGAACTCACGGAGAGGTAGTCCATCTGCTGCGAGGCGCTGCCAAAGAGTCGTCGTGCGAGCATCTTGCCCGACTTGATGGCCACCGGGGTGAGCTGCTGACATTTCTGTGAGCATACAACGCAGCGACTGCAACAGCACAACCCTATCTAAACTTTACAATCTATGTTAGACAGCTATGTCACGCCGCACTGCTATGACAGCAGTGCCATGAAGAAACAGACAGGAAGTAGATCAATAGCAAATAGGGCAACGAGGTCAGAGAACTATTATAATGCATTGCTTGAGAAAAGATTAATTTGACAGCAACATTTACAACAGGCTAAAAAAGTTATATGCTCCCCAACAATAAAGGCCCCTGGTGATGTCCTTGGACACCGAAACAGACTCTAAACCCATTATCATTATTATATCATTACAATTTGATAAGTTACATTCAAAAGTCAATGCTTTTAAATGCCATATATCCCATTGCAATTGACTAAATTCAAATCAACATACTTCAAAGTGTCCGCTACCTTGCTTTAAAAGTTATTTTCTTAACATTGCAGTGTTCTTTTAAAACTCAGAACTATCGCATATTGGCACTCTCAAAAACAGGCAGTCACCTGATTGACAGACAAAAAAACAGACACACAGGCAGACAGACAAACAGCCAGACGCTCAGGCGGACCTGCAGTGTGTCGCCGATGGCGTAGATGTTGGGCACGCTGGAGCGCTCCGCATCGTTGCCGTGACCGCCGATAATGAACCCCTCACAGTCAAGGGACACCCCCGCCTCCTTCAGGCCCAGTCCCTCTGTCGCCGTCCTACGCCCTGAAGTATCGCAAACATTACCAAATTTATATTCATAAACAAAAAATAATAATCATTGTTTTAGACGCCCATTCTTATGCGCTATAGGCCAGCCTGTAACGCCGTGTGCAACGCCATTCATCCATTACGCGCTTTTCCTGCGCCCAACTCCCTAACTGTCCACGCTAGCTAGCGATCGACTCTCAGACTGACCAATGGCGATGAGGACGGTGTCAAAGATCTCGCTGCCGCCGGGGAGTTCCTCATCGTTGCGCATCCATGAGACCTTGAACTTTGACCCCGAAACCTTCTCGATGGTGATCTGGCCGCAGCCGGTGAGGAAGCGAGTCCCGCGCGCCGTCATGTCAGCTACCACGTGGGCGGCCATTTGCTGCGCAGCGCACAGGCCGTACGACAATGCACCAATTGTAAGAATTGGCGAAAATTAAACAAACATTCTCTGAGTAGCAAATAATAAGAATTGGCTAAAATGAAAAATAAAATTGAGCCCAATCTCAATAGAGCATTTTCATCTTCGGGCGGTCATTGTGTTTTTATTTCACGAAGTAAACACTTAATAATAAAAACATATATAAATCATGCTCTCTAAATCAAAACTGCTCTCGATATCAATAACCTGTCATTTCGAGTACAGCAAAAATTTAAATTTATATATCAAATAGTTAATTATGACTGTGTATCCAATAAAACTCTAGCAAGGGAGATTACCAACCACATCGAAGCGAGAGAGGGGAACGGATCGGACCATTACGGTGGTGTCGTAGCCGAGGCCGTTTAGGAAACCGGCGGTCTCCAAGGCAACGTCTGGTCCGGGGAACCGGCTAAGGACTTGTCAGACTTCAATCGGATTGAAAATGGAAAAGCAGCGATTTGCTTTTAATACTATATTTCTAGCAAATTATTGCAACTGCAAATAACGATAATTTGTCATCAGATTACCAACATTATTATATACGCAGCTAATTATATCAAGCCAAACAAACTTTAAAAAAATAGCAAACGGGCAAAAAAAATTGAAGCAAACAAAAAAACTTAGTCGATAAATCTGTCGACGTTTAAAATTCAAACCTTCAAGGATACAGCTCGCACCGATGCACAATCTGAAACAAAAACAAAACGTTTATCCCAATAATTTACCGACCCCAAAGTAAAATTTAAACACAAATCTCTAATCAGAGATAAATAAAGAAACAAGAAATAAATAGATGGACCTAACAACTGTAGTGACAAAGTCACTCACGTCTTCCCCGGAGCGGTTCTCTGCCAGAAAATATCGTCACTGCTGATGCCATGCTCCATGGCGCCTGGAATCTAAAACCATAAATTACGCACGGTACAGTAACTAACCACAAATATACATATTAAAAAAATTAAACAGCACTTAATATCACAAAGCAAATATAAAGACAGACGCAAAACAAAACTGTAACAGACGCAATAAAAAAAATAATCCATTACCATTATCTTCGATTAATTCAATTTTTTTTAAATGGCTAGTATCTTCGTTAATTTAGTTGATACTCAAATAACACTAAACATGATTCACTGAAACCAATAACTCAAATCGAAAACGGCCAAAGTTTAAGCGCATTCACATTCAAGCCAAAGTATAGAGACAAACTGCATCGACTGCACAACGTTGAGGATATATTGTATATTGAGGAGAAGCAAACTGACGTCACTGGGGTACTTTGGTCGAGTTCCGGTGGCGATGACAATGTTATCGGTGGTAACAACCGTCTGTAGCACCACAGCACAAACAGCATTCATCTTCTCTAACACCACAGCGCAACTGATATTCACTGGTTATTGAACATCTATTGATCTAAAACTGAGCAACAGCTTTTGCTAGTCTCTAGTAATGCATTATCATCGTAGTAGCAAAGCAATGTAAGCTTAGCCATAATTATATCAGTATAAATTGGCTTTTCAACAAACCCCTGACATGTTGCCCCGTCTAGAAATATCCAAAGTCAGCATCCGGTTAATACCAGCCAAAATGTCTATACGAATAATACTTGATAACTATCTAATATTAATTATTACTAAAAACTGAAAACAATTCAAATTTTTCAACTCTGCGTCGGTAGCTTGAAGCATACGAACAGCATCTCTATACAATAAAAAGAAAACTTAAAAAAAAAAATACAATAAATATAACAAAAATACAACAAAAATACAATAAACGAATCAATTGAAATGAAGGCAGGCTCACACTGTTGCCAGTCGAGTCAGTGGTCACCACGGTGTTCTTGTCTCGCAACACTCCCTTGGCATTCAAGTAGTCCACCCTCCTGTCACACACGCACACATTACACCCCAATACTGTTATCGTTGTCCCTCAGCACTCCCTTGGCATTCAAGTAGTCCACCTGCCTGTTGCAAATACACATTGCACATCATGGCCAATCTGACTAACAACTTAAACCATTTTCTTAGATTTAATCTAAATGTAACGACAATAAAACCAGGCTCAGAAATGCTTGGCGTCATTATTCAACTCGCTTGTGACAATGCAGCTGTTAGGATAAAAAAAACAGGCTTTTTACAGAATTGCGTACTAAACTTTAGCTGCCTTCTATGTCCCCAGCTGAGGGACTTCACATAGTCTCCAACTTCCTTGCTCAAAGCTGGCCTGAATTCCAAAACATTGGGCTATGTTAGCCTAGATTGGTAATGCAATGATATTCTAAAATCTACTGACTTTTCTCTCAACTGCACGCGATGTCCAAAGTTGAGCGACCGCACATGGCTCTGTACAGCCGAGGACAGAGCCTCCCTGAAATGTAAAACATTCAGCTACGTAGCCCTGGTCTAATCTAAACGCAGTACTCTCCATTAAGCACACAGCAATAGTAACAATAATCATCGTTTTTGACGTCCATGCTAATGCGTTACACACAGCCCTGCAATGCCGCGTTCTTGTTCACACGGTGATTTCTTACTTGCCGGCACCAGGACTTGAACCCCGGGTCCCAGGACTCTCAGCGTGACGCCTTAACCAATACACCGCAGTGCCTCGAATAACTTAAACGGACAAATTTAATATATAATATTAAATAAACCAATTCAATTCGTGATGATGCTTTTCTACGCCGGATGATAAAACGGATAATTAAATAATTATTATACCAAGCGCTATATTACGAAAATATATAACAGACGCGAACAAAACTTGTAAAAACGCACCGATATTCTTAATATATAAAGAAGCGTTCAGAAGAACAAAACACATACACGCAATATTAAACGTAAAACAAGAAGAAAAGAGCGATTCAGAATAAGCTCAGAGCGATTCAGAATGTACCAGGAGAAAGAGACATTGTCCGGCACGTTCCACCCAAACTTCTTGGCGTCCTTCAGAGCCCCCCCGAGGATGGCGGCCTGGTGCATCAGCTTCTTGGGGATGCACCCAACATTAACGCACGTCCCCCCCAAACCCCATTTCGTACCTACCGCCACCCAGAATGTTATTTAAGCTAAGACCAATTGCAATCAATAGGCCTCGGCCTTAAATTGACATCAGTTTTTCCTGCAGTGTGATCATCATACATAATAAATATGCAAATATTAATCAATTTGTTCAAAAAACGTAAATATTAAATGCTAAGCTAAAAAACAGCTCATTAATTTAATGTAAGAAAAATTTGTATAATTGGGATGCAATTTTTTCAGATCTTCAAAATTTAACCTCGCTATGAAAGTTTAAATCTAAATTTTGCATTGAAGAGACTCAATAAGTGGTTCATTGCTCATGTAATACAAATATGTAAGGCATATAACGCATGTAATCGTTATACTTATCTGCCATTTATGTAACGATTATCATAAGAGTCATTAGGGAATCACTGTAACTCAAAAATCAAACAGTGCGTCAGACAGTACAGACCTTTTGGAGAAGGTTCCACATAGTCCAGCACCATCACTTTCTTTCCCAGCACGGCAGCTAGAACACAGCAAACTATTCCATAGCATACACAAGGAGTTATCAGAACTTTCTACTATTGATTGCAGTCTTTGCGTAGAGCAGAAATGAAGTAAAATGAAACGAGCAATGAGCTAGATTACAAAATTTGTAAACTGCGGACCTAAGAAGAAGAATTCGTCAACATACCTTACACAGTAAGGACTTGCGTAGTAATATGTATGTATGTATGTATGTATGTATGTATGTATGTATGTATATTGTACTTTTAACGCACCAAGAATATGTCATGCAAACGGAGATAGAAAAGCATCATTTGCTTGAATCGTAGGTGCGGGGCTAATATCTTAGCTTAGTGCATAGTAGTCATACAAAATTTGAATACACACCTTCCTTGGCACAAGCAAGGCCCCCCGATCCTCCACCGATCACGACCAGATTGTAGTGCGCCATTCCCTCTGCGCCTGTCATACATACTGGCAATTACAGATCGCCTAATTTTAATGATCCAATAAATACAAATACAAAACAATATTCAAAACAAACGATAATTGGGGATTACATAATATTTACCCCAAAACCTTACCCCACAGGCAAAATTAAATATTGCGTATTAATCTTGATAGTTTGAAAGTTGTCACCTGCCGAGGCGCCGTATTGCCTAGACGTGAAGAGCATACTTCGTACATAAACCTTGTCAAAGAGGCGACCCAGCGCCGCCATGGGCGCTGCCATGACAGTCGGTGCCCTTTGTAAACATTGTCTATGCATTAACATCGTAATCAAAGGTAGGCCCTTTAATTATTATTAGGTCTATTCTTCATTTCTTTTGTTGTTTTTGTATTATCATTGCTGCTACAAACTCAGACCAAGTTAAATGTTACTAACTGGCCCGATGTTACAAACACTGCATAACTAGATAAAATACTAGCCGAATATGAATAATTTTTAAATTTATGCATAGGCCTATTAGCAATAAGCGTATTGCAGCATTGGCCTAGTAGGGGGCTACATTAAATCCCCATTTCACTCAGAGTGAGTTAGGTTCTATTCTACTTCATAACTGTTATATGCTGCACATGCTGCTGTTTGAGCAACAGTAGGCCTAGCTACGCAATTTAAAGGGTTTAAAATTGGCTTGAAATGAGCATACTCGAATCGTCGCCCTTCAGGGTGCGTAGCATAGACAGATCGATAAGAGCTGTCGGCGAGCCTGCCCCCCTACTCCTTGAGCTTAGAGGGCGGGACTTGGTCGCCTTGCGGGGGATAGGGTCTTGTTGGTCCATGATGATTCTCGAGGCTCAACATTTGGCTAAATTATACATTTTTCATGGAAATGTATGCTATCAAGAACGGCCCACGTTTTATCTATCGATGGTTTTAGCTTAGGCTACGTCAGACGATTCATGACGCGATTGATCAACAAAGTCTAGAACAAAAATCTGTAGGCCCCTAGGCCTAATAAATGTACTACTGAATCCATTTGGGTTTCTTAAAAACCGCTTTCTGTGTGTAGTCTGCTGCACTTCTCCGGCATTTACGATTCAAACAAATTATGTTTTATTCTACCTTCATTTCTATGACATTATTTTTGGTGCGTTACAAATGTAGTAGGACTATAGCTCGTGCACACATAGACTACATATTTTTATTGGCTAGCAACCAATAGGCTCTGCTTAATTTAAGAAAGCCTATTGATATAATGCGCCTATAATACATAATGCAATTTCGCTAAGTCCCAAAGTCGCGGTCGCAAAGTGCATTTTAACTTAAATATTCGACTAAAGGTTAATAGCGAGCCTATTTATTGAGTACGAATATTAATAAAATTATTATGTGTTCACTTTTTATTGCGAATTTCAATAAATTAACAACAACTAACTACTAACGAAACATGCGAAGGAACAACGTAAAGCAATTATATTGCATCATATACAATGTCGGACGGCTCGATTCAGACACAAAACTGACTTCGACTTTGCTACACGAAGTGTCGCCGTTGAGAGTTCAGTCTTAGGCTGTAACTGGCCTTGTGCATACATCATCTGAGCAAAATAGTTATCGTGCGAAATGAAATCCGTTAAACATACTCGTAATAACGATTATAGAGCTGTGCAACAAGCATCGACTGCAAATGTTAATAGGGTTCATTCCATTCTGCTGCACTGCACAATAAATAATTTCAAGACATTTTATTGACCTGGGGCCTCATTTACGTACACTTCTTAAGATTTTCTGAAAGCTTATCCTAACTGAAATTTAAAACAAATAAAATTCAATCGCCGACCGCCGTGACGTCATCATTCGGTTTGCGCGCGACCGTGCCGAGTTTCCAATAAAAAAGATAAGATTTGCCAAAGCTTCTCTTAAGACAATCTTACGACTAAGATTGTCATAAGATATCTACGTGAATGAGCCCCCAGGGCATGCGTGTAGTGTGGAATGCATTGTAGTGCATGCTCATTAATTTCTAAACCGTTGCTTGGAGTAGACAATTTAATAAAGACTTACTACAACGTGCTTGCTGCTTAGGCTGTGATGAGTGTCCAGCCGGGAATGAGTTTCCACCGGGATCCAGTAGTCAGCATGGATTTCTGGCTTAACCTATTTGGTAAAATACCACGCATGGTCCTGTTATACCGCATGCTATCAAGCAGCACTAGAATGGATGTGCCCCACCTCTTCATTGAAGGCTACGGGCAGCGCAGCGATAGATTACCGTTAGAGGCCTATACCACATGTTACATACCGCATGTTACATACCATATGTGGCGTACCACATGTTGCATACCACATGTCGGCATTTAGTCAACCCAGGGCCTGTTTCCACCACATGACAACCCCCATTCAATCCGATATTGCTCTCAACATGCCGCCCCACATGCTTACGTCAACATTTGCAGCACGCCCTTTATAAATGTTTCTGCCACAGCAGCAGCGCCTCATCCTCTGAGCTCCCTCCATCCTCCTCCCTCTCCCCGTACAACACGTACTGGCCCGTCCTGCTCTGCACAACCCGATGCTGCCCCCCCGCCAAGGGCTCGTTTCCCCCCCTGGAGGGCTCATTGCCCCCCCTGGAGGGCTCATTGCTCCCCCTATCAACATGTCGTGTCACAGTTCCCCCATTCCCCCGATGATTCGCTTGGATTCGTTTCGCGCCTCCTCCCCCACTACGAGTCACTCCATCACCCCGGGAACGCCCCTTCCCGAGGGCCGAGTACCCGCCGCCTCCTCCTCGAGGGGTCCCAAGGTCTATCTCCTCCATGCCCCCTGAGGGGAAATCACCCTCATCCTCCGGCATCAGCCGGAACGTGTTAGTCCGTTCCTCCTCCCCACAGCGCACATCCACCATGCTCCCGTTAGCGTTGAACGTGAACATCAGAGGGCGCCTCTGCTGCTTATCCGCCGCGGCCTTTTTCGCTGCGGTGTTACCGTTTCCAGTTTTCTTCTGGTAGAAGCCGACCGCGTGTGAGTTTTGCTTCACGTGGTTTGCCGTTACAGGAGCCGAAGGCGCTTCATAGTATTCATCGTTTGACCGGATCTGCGAGTACTGCATGAAGAGATCCATGTGGTTGGGAACACCGCTGAAGGGGGACGGAACGCCCCCGTTGGACACGTGGTTGCCCCCGCGAGGAGGAGGCGGGGGTTGGTACCGCTGCCGGCCGGTAGACCCGCCGGAAGGAGGAGCGGAAGAATGGGAGGCGTGTTCAGAGTTGGGGAGGAGGAGGTCGCCGTCGGGGACGTTCTGAAGTTTGTCGTTGAGCTCCTCCTGACGACGGCGGTACTGGTAACCACGCTCGTAGTGAAACCTGAGCAGGACACCCTGGCTACTGGAGAAATAATCGATTCAATTAGAAGATGCCGGTACAATATTTATTCTAATAATTTCCAATATAGACTCAATTCAAAAATCCAAAAAATTAAAATAAGGATAAGAAAAAACTTACGAAATTGAAATAAATTCATATAATTTTAGAGACTGAAAACTGAACTATTTAAGTGTTTAGATAGAATAATGTATATTGGAATACAGAGCTTGACGCCTTCATAGAAATCTAGCCTTGAATAATTAATTATGTGTTCATCGGTGACATTGGGTGGCAGTGCTTTGAACTGCTAGAATGGTTAGATGTGACTTGCAAACAACAAACAACATGATAATAACCTGAAGATGGAGCAGCAGATGAGTCCGAACAGGGCTATCAAACACAACTACAACAACCACAACAACAACAAAAATAGCAACAACAATAACAACAACGACAAACCCAACAACAAGAACCTGAAGAAGGAGCAGCAGATGAGTCCGAGCAGCGCTATCGTGAAGATGACGTAGGGCAGCCAGAGCACCACCCTGATCACATCCGGGTCCCCCGCAGTCGATGTACTAGCGGTCGACTCGTTGAACGCCTCACCGGGCCCTCCGCTCCACGCTCCCCCGGTCACCGAGGGGCTGGTAACGACCGCAGATGTGGGGGGGTTGGCGGGAAGGGGGCTGCTGCGATTGGTCGTCGCAGTGGTGTTCGCTAGCTGGGCGACTGCTGCTGCTGTGGTGCTAGCTAGCAGGTTGACGATCACCAACATTTGCGTTACATCTCGCGGGGGTCGTTTTCTCTGCGTTAAGCGTGCGAATTATCTACATTAAAGCAATTTACGACGTATGTTAACTCGATGCGTTTAATGGATTAAGCTACTGCGGATTATATGTATTCGGTAATGGATGATGTAGATGCTGTGAATTTGGATGCTTGCGTCGTACGCTGTGAATTTTGAAATATCCAGCTGCGTAGCCTCAAATCCAAAGACAGCGTATTCTTGTTGACAAAGATCGATGCATAAAACATAGTTCAACGTTGGGACTATGTTTGCCGATTCAGTAAGATTCGCGCTCTTCATTCGAAAGAGATAACGAAAGAACAATAATTCATCGAAACGAATGAGAGGCAGAGTGTTCCGGGAATCGCGTGATCCTCTCTCGTCTGCGTACCGTGTGACCCCTAGTCCACTTGAATCAGAATTATCAAGGAGCTACAATAAGCAAACAACATTAAGAAAGTTAACCAACTACACGTGCGGTGTATTGATTGGGGATACTCTATGCGAGCAGTTCATCGTGCCCATAGCGAGCAATATGAATTACCCAACAAAATATAAAAATGCTTCATTTTAGCTTCATTTAAGGCTTCAGAATGCTAGCTTCACTTTAGATATCGTTTTGTTAGAAATTTAGCTTTGCAAATTCGCATCGCTTCTACGGGCGTAAAGTTGCATTCAATATCATGCACTAATTTGTCACCATAAATTACATTGAACAGATTAAACAACAATGGCGCTCAGTCTATTCAATAGGCAACAATAGAAAGACTGACGTAAACTAAATCATGCCATCGACTCTGATCTAAAATGGAGTAACGATATGAGTCGATGCAACGCTTAGGGCCACAAGAGCTTTTCAGTTTTTGGTTGTTTTTCTGAATACCCATTATACCATGCAGCAATAATTACACAGGCCATGCGAGTTTATGTCACGGCAGTATATCCAATCAAGTACACGCGCTAAATAAATCAAATCCAGTCCTGTCCACTGCGGGCACGACCGCTTGCTTTGATAGCCTCCGTGAGCGGCCTGGCCCGCTTGGCTTTGCTTGCCATCCCGGGGGACGGTCCGGGAGCCGGGCCGTCTGATCCCCTGCCGATCGATACCGGGTTCCTACGTCACCTAGTCGGGGAGGGGGGAGGGCAGGGGGGGCGGCTGTCTGGAGGTGTATCATTGCAGGGGGCGCGAAGAGGCGTCAGAGGAATTAAAGAAACCTTGATTCCATGTTCGTGTGTGTATGCCTATGGCCCCCCCCCCCCCCCCCCCCCCCCCCCCCCCGGTCGTAAGTTCTATAGGTGATGGACCGGAAAGCAAAAGTGTCATTTCTTCTATTACTACCCCCTCTGACAATCCTTAGCCCTTCTCTCCCCCTCCTTCTAATTTCCCCGACTCTGTCAGCTAGGCCTATAGTTAAGAAGTGTTAGACTATATAAGACATAATCCGGTTATATCGAGAATCACTATCGATACGCCGTTGAAACAAATGCGACTATGCCTAACACACAACAATACATGTAAGTCTACAGTTACATCGAAACGATTGCAAATTTACAACAACTAATACAGGCAACAACATACAGGCTTTTTCCATCTCCGTTTGCATGACATATTCTTGGTACGTTAAAAGTGCAATATACATAGGCCTACATACATACATACAGGCGACAGGGCCGCGGTGCGGTCTACATCAAGGCGGTTACGACATTACGGTTAGATCAATACGGTTCTTAGAATATTGACGGGGGTTCCAGCTAAAAAAATCTTCGCCCCGGGGCCCCCAGTACCCTCGCTGCGCCCCAGGTTACCGCTCCACGAGCGCCCGAAAGGCTGCCGCACTCGTAAAGGCGACTGGATTTAAATAATTCACGCGACTTCACCCGGATTGACGAGAGAACTGGGTTATAGGCTGTGGGATCGAGTTCTAGTTGGGTTCCGGTATTACGCGACAGGCTACAGCATTATTGTCGAATTTCTTTTGCGCGCGCATATAATCCTAGATTCAACTAAATCGGTTAATCCATTAGTAATTTTGCTAATAATTCAAATTTACTTTTTCGCTAGCGGAAACAATTTTACGGAATTTTTTTCACGATGTCGCCGGAACGTGGGATCTATTACTAAGCTCTGTAGGGCCTGGTGTATTAGCGAACACCTTGATTCTGTTCGACCTATACGAAATAGAATAAAGTAGTCTAACAATGAAAATCCATGCGAAAGGGCAGGTTCAAAAGGTTATGGGAGATTGACAGGCACGTGTGCTTCGAAAGCAATTAACTGATGGGGGTTGTCGGAACTGTTTCACCAGCACAGAGTGACAGAGGTCTGATTTCCATCGGACATTGTCTGATAATCGCATAACCGTCTCAGGCACGTCAGAAGCCAGGGACTGAGGGCCAAAGTACTTCTCTCGCTCGATCCTCTGACGTCAATGCAGCCGCGTGGTTAATATCTTGCGACATCGTGGACGCGCTTACATATCTCTCAGCAATCAAAATGACCCGAGCATTGGAATGTTTGGGTTGCTTGTAAGTTGTATGATCTATCGCAACCCTACTATCATAGACCTGCAGCTGTACAGGGAAGGCTATGCCGATATCGGAGGATAGCGGCATTTATCAGGATACCTGCACCACGCCGGTATTACTATATGGGCCTATAAACTAGATCCAGCCCAGGCCTGGGTTTAGGCGTGGGCAACATGTGGAACGGAATATCCCGAGATTCTGGGTATCTCTAAATAAGAAAATCCCTAGATTGCATCTTTTGACAAAAATACACCAAACTTCCACTATAAAATGCGCCATTTCATAAAAAAATATCCCCAAAAATCTGGAGATTGCGGTAAAAATCATATCCCTCAATCACGGAAATATCCCTAAATCTAGTGATATATCCCTAGAAATAACCAAAAACTAACGCTTTTTTCCGCCATTACGCGCAAAGCTTGAGTAACGCCTGCGGCGGTGGTGGCGGCGGCAAAATGGATTCACTAAGGAACGCTAAATAATGGATTGCCCTTCAGACGTGGTGTGCACGCCGTCCGGCCGAGGGATTCCCATCCGGGCCAGTGGTGCCACCGCTAAGGAGATATCACTAGATTTAGGGATATTTTAGCCATTGAGGCATCTGATTTTTAACGCAATCCCCAGATATATGGAATTTTTTTTAATGGCGCATTTTATAATGCGAGCTGGGGATGTTTTTTTTATATAAATGTAATCTAGGGATTTTTTGCGTAGATACCCAGAAGCTAGAGATATTCGTTTTTGGTTCATTGATATCACTGATGCGGGCCTCATCCGCGGCGGCGGCGCTTATAATGGGGAGTTTAATTATCGGAGGACGTCCGGTCAAAGTGACGGATGCTCCCGAGCTCCTGCTGCCGCTAGGGACGCATCCAAAGGGGAGGGGAGAGGGGGGGGCTATGGGGGTCATGATTCCCCCCCCCCCCTATCTCCAATCTGTCAAGGTTAAAAGTTGTAAATTTCACTCCCATGAATGCTTAAAGAGTTAGAAATGCCCCCGCACGTATGAGTGAAAATCTTAGCATTATTGAACTCCACGAGAAGCATTGAACCTCTGGGACTACCCCCACTCTCCACCCCACCCCGGCTTGTGAGGAAAAATTACAAAGTAATTAGACTCGCGTTAGATAGTCTCAGATATTTGCTAACACACCCCCGCCCTCCCGCTCGCGCGCTTTTTTTCGAGAAGAGATCTCTGAAAAATATCAACCCCCCCCCCCCAACTTCAGCGTATAGTGGACTCATCCTTTCGCGTCAGCAGGTTGAATCTGTTTGGTCAAAGACCACAGAGCTGAAACCGCTCCGCGTTTGCGACAAACACCTTTGAGTCATAGCCTACTGTTGAGTTTTTTGTGTTTAGTTGAGTATGACACCGGTTTAGATGCTGTGTTGCGCCGGCGGGCCTGCGCGCACGTCTCACTAGCATCACATCTCCCTTTATTACGAACAGCGACGTTGGTAACAAATTACACAAAGAATTGTACTTCATCGCTTTTCGAGTCTCACGTTTTATAGGGCCTAATTACCTGATCGAATATTCGATTTCGGATTTCGAGTATTCAATACCCACGGACAGAGTTCAGTTTACCCCTTACACAATAGGAGTAGCGTTACGCCTGCTGCTTATAAAACAGGAGTAGTGCACTTATATGCCTTTCAAAAAGGAGTAGGCCGAAAGTAGGTCTACTCCAAGATCGTCCATTTTTACGAGTAATGCTACTCCTACACATATCTAAATCCGAATAGAGTTTCAAAGAAACCTCGTTTTTGAAGTACTACTCCAACTAAACTTATAAGTTTAGTTGGAGTAATGTTTCATCCAGAGATAAATCTCTGGATGCAACGTAGCCTAAGCAGAGTAGGCCTGCATGACATTGTAGCCTATAATACTCGTACATCGATCTCTTTGTATTTTTCCTTCCTCGATATCTCGATACACAGTAGCCTGGTCTATCAACTCTAACCCAGCGCGGTCCGCTAACAAGCCCAGTCTATATCCACTTCCCCGCACAGTTTCTATTCCCGGACGTGCCGCGGTTCAATTTAGAAATGTTTGTGATAGAATTTGTCGATAGGGGTCGGGGCAGATGCGCGCTATGTTTGGACACCGGCTCACGCAGTTTAAAAATGCAAACCAATAGAAGCAGTAATGCTATTAATAGATTTCAACCTACACTTAGCCCTAAACAAGCCAAACCTTAACCTAAACCTAACCTAAAGCTACAATAAACAAATTTAAAGTAGTGCTATAAATAGCAATTTGTCTGCATTTTCTTAAATTGAGTACCGGTGGCTCACACATAGACGGGAAGCTTGCGACCGCCATACTGCTTCCGGGCAACAGACATGACACGTGACCAGTGGGGGATTTATCGTGAAAAGTGTTGGAGGGAGAGTCTTGGCGAAACTGTTTTAATAACGCATAGTACCCATTCATAAAAATAATTCGTAGGTTTAGGTCGTACTAAGCCTGCTCTTCATCGTCTATAAGACTAGAGCACACTATGCACATTCAGTCTGAGCTAGGATGGGCCAGCAATACACCAGGGTAGTCGTCAGTGTATAGCGTCGGCAGTATTGATCAAAAGCACCGCACGATTGGTGAATCAGTTTGAATCACTCTACAGCCGTGAGTTATCGTCAGTTTATGATCAGTGACATCATGGGGGGTGGGGGGGGGGGGGGTTTGTAGGGGGTAGACCGTAGATATTCAGTAGAGTAGCGCGTGGAGCAGACAGGGCGCAGCCCCGGAGGCCAGAGCGGGAGGGGGTGAGCCAATGGGCATACAATGTGTTGAATTCGACACAATAAGTTCGAGAGCGTGAATTATTCATTATTTATTACTAAGTAAGTTAGCGGTGTGGGAATTTCGAAAGATCCTCCGGTGTCCAAAGTCACCGTTCTAACTTGTATGCGGCATGTCAAACTTGAAAAGAAAAACGAAAAAAGCAGATAAAAACCTACACAAATCCGCCCCCCCCCCCCCCCCCCCCCCCCC